>CM077170.1:7500-70000 GCA_039654105.1 Coreius guichenoti | reverse complement strand
TGGTGCTCGAGTCGAAGGTCCACGCACAGGTGTAGAAGTTTTCATCTGCCTAACAGTGCAAGAGTCAAGGGAATAACAGACGACAGCGACACACACACACACACACACACACACATGCGTCTGAGAGGATACATCAGCATCAACATACGACTGCAGCAGACGGAGCTCTCCTTGAGAATGACACTCGTACAGAGTCACCTGCAAGAACAAGACAGAGAATCTGCAGAGACGTGTGTGTGAGTGTGTGTGTGAGTGTGTGAGTGTGTGAGTGAGTGTGAGTGTGTGTAATGAATAAGGACTGTCAGACTCACCCGGTTGCTGCCGACTGTGGCGAACACCAGCGGATCTCCTTCTTTGCTGTGCCAGTTGAACTGAACGCCGAACAGCGGCTGCCCGTGATCCTCCTGCATGTGTCACAGGTCAAGGGTCAAGGGTCACGCACAAGTACACACTACAGAAACACCACCAGCTCTCTTACCCTCAGACTGTTGACACACTTGAAGGAATATTTGCATTTCTTGGACTTCCATTTGCCTTTGCCCCAGCTCTTTCTGCCTGGGGCATTGGCCGTGTTCGTCGGGGTGTCCGGCCGCTCCATGTTGGTGCCACTCTCAACGCTGACCGCATCATCCTAGGAGAACACACACACACACACACACACACACACACACACACACACATGCCGGATTGGTAAAGGATGAATGGACACACACTGGGAAAACATGCAAGTGAATCAATCTGAGCAGAACTACATAAACACATGAAATACAGACACACGGTCAGAAACAAACCTGTTCTCACACACACACACACAGACACACTCTCTCACTCTCACAAACAGACACACTCACTCTCTCTCTCTCTCTCTCTCTCTCACACACACACACACACACACACACACACACACACACACACACACACACACTCTCTCTCTCTCTCTCTCTCTCACTCTCTCACTCACTCACTCACTCACTCACTCACACTCACTCACTCACTCACACACACTCACACACTCTCTCTCACACACACACACACACACACACACACACACACACACACACACACAGCTCAGGCTTTATGTTGATATGAGTGTTAACAGTGAGACTGGGCTGATCATCATCGATATAAACACATGATCGCAAACCAGTCGCGCGTGTCTAATATCATCACAACACTCATTAAATCTGCGGATACACGAAGATGATTTTCTTGCGCTAATGAGAAACACGCGATAACAGACAAAGAGAAACTCCTCTCTCTCTCTCTCTCTCTCTCTCACACACACTAAACACTCAATACACATACATTGTCGTCTCCGGACAGATCGGGGTTGCTGTTTTCGTCGCTGCTTAATTTCTGTTTTTTATTATTCGGCATCTCGTTTCCCGCCTCGGCATGAGATTCAGACATCTTCCTCCTCATCTTCCTCCAGCAATGCCACACTGCCGGAAAGCGACTCGCGCACGCGTGCTCGTGACACAGCACGACAGCTGCAGTAACCCTGCGCGCCGGCAGAGGGACACACACACACACACACACACACACACTCACTGGGACGCGACCCGACTCCGACAGCAGAGGGAGACTCTCACACACACTCACTCAATCAATCAATCTCTCTCTCTCTCTCTCTCTCTCTCTCTCTCACTCACTCACTCACTCTCACACACACACACACACACACACACACACACACACACACACACACACACACAGAGAGGAAGTTTATAGATGTTTATTGTAGGTTCAGGTGTAAATTAAACTACTGTCTTCATCAGAACAATCTCATTTGCTGTTCCTGGCTGATGGAACGATCTCCTGCCTTCATCCGATGCTGAATCCCGGACAGAAGATCTGAAATCTCTTAACCTTCACTTTCCTTCAATCCCCTGTTCTATCTCTAAGCAATGTCTAAAACGTTGTATTTTGAGCATTTCTCGTGTTTGTTTGCCTCTTCGAGATTAATCTCTTGCTGTATTCCTCAATTGTAAGTCGCTTTGGATAAAAGCGTCTGCTAAATGAATAAATGTGTGTGTGTGTTAATTATAATGGAGTGATTGTGATCATGAAACAGGCCGACAGAATCATCAGATAAATGATCGGTCGTGTTTGTCTTGTCTTTTCATCATTATTATTATTCCTGATGCTTATTCTAAAACAAACCTCCCATCTTTATGTGCCTTCAGATCATCCAGATCTTTCTGAACGCTGGGAATCTGTTCATGTCTTCATCGATCACTGAGTAAGAACCGTTCCTGGATCAACATTCCTGTCAGAAGAGTTACTCCCATAACCCTAAACTCAGAGGAAATGATGGTGAAACAGATGTAGAAGCACCTGACCCTGCTTTAATGGACTTTAAAGTTCAGATCTGATCCAGGGTCAGGCTCACTGTATTGAGTTTATAAGGCCGACTGTAGAGGAATCTGAAGAATGAAAGGGTTTGGTCGAGACACGCTGAGACACGTCGACTCACAGGATCTGTTTGTCCATTAAACAGCAGTTAGTTCCCCAGATGATTCTGTAACACTCGTTGGTGAAAAGGAAGCAATGGGACTTTTCGACTGGTCATAAACTGATGTGTTGATTACAGTCACACACTCTTCACTGATGGAGACGCCGTGATGTGTGTCAGATGGGCACTGACCCTGGATCAGAACAGCGGATCAATGTGACCGTGTTATGATATTAACAGTTTGACTGTACATGAACAACACTGAAGTGTGCATAAATAATCACGTTCACTTTGAGTTTCTGTTGCAATCCTGTGTAACGTCATCGGCTCTTTCTCTGAGCCGCAACAGCAGAGATTCCACAACCACTGCCAGGTCAAAGGTCAGAGCGCCTGATAGAGGATGAGACTTATGCGTTTATCCATTAGCTTTATGAATGTAATATTTCTTCCTTTCATCTTAGAAACCGTACTCAAGTTGTCAACATGACTGAAACAAAATAAACCATCAACTGGATTATGACCTATATCTTTGTGACATCATTGTTTTACAAATCAAATGTTTTGTGTGTGTGTGTGTGTGTGTGTGTGAATGAATATTCTAGTCAAATAATCTATAAAAAGACAGCATTTCTGTCTGATGATGACACATCAGTGCTGGGAATCCGACCCGGACAGGAAGTGCAAGCACCTGCAGGAGGAAGTGGGAGTTCCACACTGTGTCAGCGCAGATTAACCGAGAGTCCTGCTGATCTGATTATGTCCTGTCTGATATCTGATTATGTTCTCTCTGATATCTGATTATGTTCTGTCTGATATCTGATTATGTTCTCTCTGATATCTGATTATGTTCTGTCTGATATCTGATTATGTTCTCTCTGATATCTGATTATATTCTGTCTGATATCTGATTATGTTCTGTCTGATATCTGATTATGTTCTCTCTGATATCTGATTATATCCTGTCTGATATCTGATTATGATTATGTCCTGTCTGATATTATCTGATTAGTGTAGTTCAGAAAAGCTCCATCAGTGGAACAAATAACCTAAACAATAACAAATAGTGAAATCTAAAAATGATGTTTTAATATGAGCCTGATATGAATTCAGCAGCGAAATCTTCCTGTATTCATTTAAAGCGTCTCGCTCTGTTAATAATTGTCATCTCATCGTTGTTCTTTAACCTACAGTTAAATCTGTAAGAGATTAGAGAACGACCGAAGGGTGTAAGCGGAGGATGAGCACCTGTTTACTGATCTCCAGCGGTTAGACTTCGACTTTTATAAACGAGTGTTTTAATGAGGAGCTTCTTTCAGACGGGCTTATTATAACATTCACTGAAGAAGAAAACAAGAATGATACTCGTACTACACTAGGAAATTACATTCTGGCCGAGGCTTTTATTTAACGTACAACATAAAATTTGAAAAACAAATTTTACAAAAAAAACAATGTGGAAAGATTAAGTTATTAATTTAAAAAGGAATCTATGGCATAAGATCCGCCTGCTTGACTCCTGTTCATCTTCATCACATTCACAGACACACCCGAGCTCGAGACGCATGACGGTTAGATCTTCAGATTCATAATTCATCAAATCAAATCACCTTTATTTATATAGCGCTTTTTACAATGGCAATTGTTTCAAAGCAGCTTCACAGTGGTAACAGGAAAATAATGCAACAGAATTTGATTCGGCTGTACAGCCGCTCTGGTGAAAACAGTGATGTCATCAGCTCATTTCAATTATCATATAGTGTCAATGCGGCAGATCAGTAATATAGTTGAAATTTAAGTGTCCCCAACTGAGCAAGCCAAAAGCCAAAGGCGACGGTGGCAAGGAACCAAAACTCCTTCAGGGCCAGAATGGAGAAAAAAACCTTGGGAGAAACCAGGCTCAGTCGGGGTGCCAGTTCTCCTCTGGCCGACGAACAAATAGTGTATGATTATGATTCTGGCAACATTACAGGTCAGAAGTCATATTAGATCAATAGATATTCGTAGGATTATTCGAAAGATTGGAGTCGTCACACCGGGGACGGGTTTAATGAGGATCTCGTGTCGATGCGGCTTTTACAGGGGGGAGTTTAATTGACACAGTCTCTACAGACACTTCAGGGATATGGTCGTCATGTCCAGGCTAAGGTCCACCATCTGGTCTGGATACGGCCCGGATCCGGCCGACTGCAGTAAACCTCGGAATAAACAGAGAGACTAACATTAGCATAGATGCCATTCTTCTTATGATGTAACGAGTACATCAGGTGTTATGGGAAGTGTTCCCGGTTCCGGCTGACCTAGTTAATGCAGCCTAACAATCATTTAACTGATTTGAATAATAGAAATGAAAAATGTTTTATGTGTATGCCATAGTAAAGAGATGTGTTTTTAGTCTAGATTTAAACTGACAGAGTGTGTCTGCTTCCCGAACAATGCTAGGAAGACTGTTCCAGAGTTTAGGTGCTAAATAGGAAAAGGATCGACCGCCTGCAGTTGATTTTGATATTCTAGGTATTATCAACTGGCCAGAATTTTGAGACTGCAATAAACGTGATGGAGTATAATGCGTTAAGAGCTCGCTCAAGTACTGGGGAGCTAAACCATTTAGTGCTTTGTAAGTAATCAGCAAGATTTTAAAATGTATACGATGTTTAATAGGGAGCCAATGCAGTGTTGCCAGAACCGGGCTAATATGGTCATACTTCCTGGTTCTAGTAAGAACTCGAGCTGCTGCGATTTGGACCAGCTGGAGTTTGTTTATTAAGCAAGCTGGGCAACCACCCAGTAGAGCATTACAATAATCTAGCCTTGAGGTCATGAACGCATGAACTAACTGTTCAGCATTTTGCATTGAAAGCATGTGCCGTAATTTAGATATATTTTTAAGATGGTAGAATGCAGTTTTACAGATGCTAGAAACGTGGCTTTCAAATGAGAGATTGGTATCAAAGAGCACACCCAGGTTCCTAACTGACGACGAGGACTTGACAGAGCAGCCATCGAGTGTTAGACAGTATTCTAGGTTACTACTTGTGGAGTTTTTTTGTCCAATGATTAAAAATTCAGTTTTTTCTGAATTAAGTTGCAGGAAATTACTAGTCATCCAATTTTTTATATCAGCTATGCATTACGTTAATCTTGTGAATTGGTAAGTTTCGTCAGGGCGTGAAGAAATATAGAGCTGAGTATCGTCAGCATAACAATGAAAATTAACGCCATGCTTCCTAATAATATCTCCCAGTGGTAGCATGTACAGGGTGAAAAGCAACGGTCCTAGCACTGAGCCCTGCGGTACTCCACACTGAACCCGTGTTCGGTGCGACATCTCTTCATTTACTGCTACAAACTGATAACGGTCAGATAAGTATGATTTAAACCATGCCAATGCAATTCCACTAATGCCAACATAATTTTCGAGTCTATTCAAAAGAATGTTGTGGTCGATAGTATCGAATGCAGCGCTAAGATCGAGTAACACTAATAGAGAGATACAACCACGATCGGATGATAAGAGTAAATCATTTGTAACTCTAATGAGAGCAGTCTCAGTACTATGATACGGTCTGAATCCTGACTGGAAATCCTCACAGATACCATTTCTTTCTAAAAAGGAGCATAATTGTGAGGACACTGCCTTTTCTAGTATTTTTGACAGAAAGGGTAGATTTGAGATTGGCCTGTAATTGACTAATTCTGTAGGATCAAGTTGCGTTTTTTTAATAAGTGGTTTAATAATAGCCAACTTAAAAGTTTTCGGTACATATCCTAATGTCAAGGATGAGTTAATGATATTAAGAAGAGGATCTATGACCTCTGGAAGCATCTCTTTTAGTAGTTTAGTCGGTATAGGGTCGAGCAGACATGTTGTTGATTTTGATGATTTAACGAGTTTAGCCAATTCTTCTTTTCCTATAGCAGTGAATGAATGTAATTTTTCCTCAGTGACACTACAATGCACTGTCTGATGTGATACTGTAGTAGACGGCTGCATGGCCATAATTTTTTTCCTAATATTATCAATCTTACAAGTAAAGAAGTTCATAAAGTCATTACTGCTGTGCTGTTTACAAACATCAGAAGGTGAAGCTTTATCTTTGGTTAATTTAGCCACTGTATTGAATAAATACCTAGGGTTGTGCTTGTTTTCTTCTAAGAGAGTCGAGAAATAAGCAGATCTAGCAGTTTTTAGGGCCTTTCTGTATGCAATCATGCTCTCTTTCCACGAAATGCGAAAAACTTCCAGTTTTGTTTTCTTCCAGCTGCGCTCCATTTTTCTGGCTGCTGTTTTAAGGGCCCGGGTGTGCTCGTTGTACCACAGCGTTGGACTATTTTCTTTAATCTTCTTTAAGCGCCGGGGAGCAACTGTGTCTAAAGTGCTGGAAAAGAGAGAGTCAGTAGTTTCTGTTGCAACATCGAGTTCCTCTAGGCTATCTGGGATGCTGAGGAGATGAAACTGATGAGGAAGATTATTTACAAAGCAATCTTTAGCAGTGATAGTCCTGCCATATTTGAAGCGAGGGGACGGCTTTGCTAAATTAAGTGTACATGATACTAGGTAATGATCTGAGATGTCATCGCTCTGCTGCAGAATTTCAATGGTATCAACATTTATTCCATGTGACAGTATTAGGTCTAAAGTATGATTACGGCGATGAGTGGGTCCTGACACGTGTTGCCTTACTCCAACAGTTTAGAATGTCTCTAAATGCCAATCCCAATGCGTCTTTTTCATTGTCTAAATGGATATTAAAATCACCAACATCATCAGTGAAGATAGAACGTCTTGTCTGCCTCCAGATCTACTAGTTTTAGTGTCGTATGCTTCTGTCAGTCATCTCATAACAGGAAGTATCATTGCTGTAATAGACAGTGCGGGTGAATATTCAGAAAAGTGAAAGAGCAATCGTTTGTTCGGTGGTTGGAACTTAATCTGGGGTTGAACAGACTTTAAAAACAGACCAAAGAAACTGTTCATTATCTTTACATTGATGATCTGATTTGAGTAATCTTTGTCCTGCTTGTATCAGGTTTTTTGTAACCTCATTCACATCATACGAGATATTACTGATGAAACACAGTTATTGACACTGTATGATGAGAATCACTGGCTCAGGTTATTGAAACATGAGGCTCACTGAATTATGAACAGAATATTGTGGTTTCATGTTTCTGAACGTGGCAGAAGGAAATGCAGAAGTCGTTATAGCCGATGATGGTGTCACTTCATTTGACTAGAACGTTCCCAAAAGTCCTCTAGAGTTTCACCAGACTCAGAATATTAGGAAACCCAAACTTTCCTTCCGTCTCTTATACAACCACATATTAATTCTGCTAACCTCTTGTAAAAATAAAACTTACATAAATCAGGGGATTCTCCTGGGATATACTTTTCACATCTAGTCTCAGTGTCTTCTGTGTGCCTATTGTATGTATATGAATGTGGAATTTTGTCATTGTGGTTTAAAGGTCAAAGTGTGTTAGTAGATGAACACTGTGAGACACGTCACCAGGTAAAGTTACTGTGCCAGTAAAGTCACTGAGGAGCGGTGAATATAATCAGTCCCATTACAGCCCTTTTCCATTCCTGTACGTCGTGTTGAGATGTACGCTTGTTTTTCAGATGTTCAGTGTGATTATTTCCTGGATCAGTTTTCTGCTCTTTTGTTCAGAAATGTGGTGAAGCTGAAACACTTGTGAGAACAGAGGACGCCAACAAGGAAACTTTATTTAAGGCTGAATTACAGTTGACAACTCCTGCCGTAAAACACACAGAACACTAACCCATCACCACACAAACATCAGCAATATCATAAGACACATTTAATATAAGCTGACGCCGTCTTTCTGTTTTCATAAAGAAATAAACACCTTTAATCAGATTTCAGGTTTCACTGTTGATTCTGAGAATAACAGTTACAATCAAACACGAATCTGAATATTAATCCAGGATAATTAGATGACTTCTAGAGAATCACATGACCTCACACACACACACACACACACACACACAAAAAGAGTTAATTATCAATGGAAGAAAGTCCCAAAATAGCATGCTGAAACACACCTCGAGTCAACAATCAAGGACGTTCTGGTCCAACCGGTTTAAAGTTACTGATTACCATCTCCAGTAAAGACTTGATAATGTTTAACGTGCAAACCTTCTGATTAAACACACGAGAGTAATAATAACAACAACAACAACAACAACAACACGGATATAGTTACACTGTTTGGAGATTATAGTTTCCAACCCTTTACACACCAGACGCAACACTTCAGATCTGCGACTGAACAAGAGAAGAAGATTCAGTGAATCTGGATTTAACCTTGTGATTATTATTACTCCTAACCTCCTCATAACACTGATTCCTCTTCTATTGTCAGGCAGATTCTCTGAACTGTTGCTCTCACTTTCCTGTGCCGTCTACTACTCAGTAGTGAACAATGATAAAACTGTTTCATAGAAACAACCGACATCTGCCTGAAGTGGCAAATGAATCTGTACACGATCCGGACTGCCTGACTGACAGCGATTCCTAAGGGACAAACGGGACGGGGGCTCACGAGCGGGACTGCGCTCCTTTGCCTTTCAGGATCCGCCGCACCTGTGGAGAGGAAGAACACGGGTCACGCTTTGACTGAACAGCTCAGACCGGTTTCATTGGGCTTTAGAGGCAGGTCTCAGGGTGTATTATGGGTAATGTGGAGCGTTCTCTGACCTGGTCTCCCAGCGGACCCTCGGGCACCAGTTGGGCTGGCTGCTCGTTCTCCAGGTTCTTGACGCTGGGATCGGCTCCTCGTCTCAGCAGAAGCCGAACCGCATCCACCTGAGCCTGCCGGCCCTGCAGAGCGCTGGCCATGTGCAGCGCCGTGTTCCCATTGAACGCCTGTCGATGACATCACACAGTGAGCGGTCACATGATGCCCCAGCGCCGCTGAACGCGCGCCTCACAACTCTCTTCACTAACCTTTGCGTTGACGACAGAGAAGTAGCTGGGCTGATCCAGAAACAGGCGCAGGAGCTCGATGTTGGCCTCTTCGGCAGCCATGTGCAGAGCGGAGCGGCCGCTTTTGAGGTCCTGTGGGAACACGGCGAACACGCGTGAGTCGGGAACATGAGACACAACGGCACCCGAGCGGGACGGAGCCGTGCTCACCTTGGTCTCCAGCGACGCGCCCATGAGCAGCAGCGTGCCGATACACTCGGACAGCAGCTTCCTCTTCTGCAGCAGAGCCGGACTCTGAGCGCAGGGGGGTGTCCCGCCACAGAGCAGCTCCTGCACCACGGCATTGTGGGACAGCACTGCAACGTGCAGAGGGGTGAGGCCTACAACACAACACACTTGGGGTTTAGAGACATGCTTAATGATGAATGTATTCAATTAAACACAGTCTTAACCAGGACAGATCAAGACCCGGTTCACTGACCCTCATAGTTGACCACCTCCACATTGACCGGCCGGCCGCTAGTCTGCATGGACTTCTGGATGGCCTGGAGGGAAACAGTGAGTTCAGTGCTTACACAATTCACAAGGAAGCTCAGCAGAGTAAACAGGTCTGAACACGCAGCACATTCTGGGACGGGAGGCGTTCTGCACGAATGCCAGAGAAGGGCGACAGCGTAACGAGCGCAGCGGCGCTAGCGTGCCACGATCCCCAACGGTTCATGGTTGACAGAGACGCAGGCATGTTGTTTTCTGCTCTCATCAAAGGGGGTTGTGTTGTGCGGCCGCTCGGGGGAATTTTCCACTGCGTTGCTCGTCACTTTTTTGAGGAAATGCATATTAGTCAAGCATGTTATGAGGAAGTTAGGGAGCGCCTGGTTAAATAAACAGAGCATGAAGATGGACTGTTGATGGATGAGATAATGACCGCAGGCTAACAAGGAAGCACGGTGTTGTAATTCTTTGGGCCAGGTTGGGTGACTAGTTGTTTAGCAAGTTCGACTCGTGAAGGCGCATATATCCATTTCAATTTATTAGAGCATTTAAGCGTGCTAATAATGTGCTAACAGTTAGCATGATAAAATTATGAGAAGTTTCTTCTCTTAAACAAGGCAAACCAGGTGTGCTACAGGGCGGTAAACGCACTGGATCCATATCGGATGAAACACACACATGCCCTCCATGCGTGGGTTAGGCAGAAAAAGCCTTTAATAAACTGGGCTCCAACATTAGAAGTGTTTCACTGACACGGCCGTCTTCAGGATGCCTGTCTAACTACGGCAGTGCCTTGGGATTTGTTGAAAGTTTCTTCTCTTAATTTGTCTGATGTAAAGCCTCGAAGCGCTTCTGTACAGATTCAGTCGCCGCTGGACTTCCTGCGTGAATCATGCTGTCAGAGATTAAAGGTTAAAGGTCAGCGTTGCTCTGATTCTGTCCATCGGACAGGCGGCTGGTTAAAAACACTCAACAAATTGTAGGACGTCATAAACTAGATGTTTCGCGCACACAGTATGTCTAATAACATGTTTGAAGTGAGTCTGAAGCTTCTTCAGAATAAAAGAATATTATGAATATGATAATCCAGTGGTTGAGGTTTTATTGAGTAAAGAGTTTGATTCGGTTTGATGACATTAGTGCCAAACCAATATGCCCTCGGCTAACAAACAGTGGTGTGGTTTACATCCAGGCAAAGGGAGAAACAGGAAGTACCTGCAGTGTGGGGGCATGGCCCTTCTCAGCACACACGTGTAATGGGGATCGGCCCCAGCAGTCCATGGTGTTGGTTTCAGCTCCGAGCGAAAGCAGGTCTTGTGCAATCAGGTGCTGATCTGCGGCAACACTGACCTGGAACGCGCTCTGATTGGAGGAAGCAGAGATCAGGTGAGTAAACTCATCACACTAGCACTAATAACAGGGTGTGTGCGCAGGTATGATCATGTCAGATCAGGTGATCCCATCGGTCAAACGGGCTGTACCTGGTGGTTGTGTTCTTTCATGTCCAGCATGTCAATGGCGGCCATTTTTCTGGCGAGCACGTACGCCAGAGCTCTTCTGCCCTGGGCCACCGCGATGTGCAAGAACCTGTAAATCAGTCAACAGTCACGCCACGCTCCTCAAACACAGCCCATGATGAGATGTGGCGTTAGCCTAGGTCTGCAGTCACTCACGTGTCCCCGTCGCCGTCTCTGGTGGTGAGCTCCGCTGGGCTCAGAGCCGCCAGCTTCTGCTCCTCCTGCTGGATCTGCCATTGGAAGAAGGACACCGGGACGGAGGGCGTGTATGAGCCCTGTGCGGGCGGCAGACGGCAGCCGGTGAACATGGGGCTCTCCTCTTCAGCGCACAGGGCCAGAAGAGACTCGTGACCCTGAGGTGGACGACACACAGGCGCCGGGCATCCGCTCACGGTCACAGACTCGATGGACAGGACCTCACCGATGTCCTCCAGCATCTCATAAAACATGCTCTCACCCCGGGAACATGGAGACTAGAGACGGAAACAGTGAACAGGGTTAGGAAGCGCCCTGTGAATCTGAACAGGAAACTCTATATCACACACACAACACACTCATTTAACTAAAAATGATTTAAATGACCTATACTCATTGATTCTCATTAAACTGTGTGACACACACACACAGATCACAGAAAGATGTCACATGATCCAGTATAAAGCACTGAAACGCACCAGGACGGCTCCGTCTGCGGCTCGCACTCGTTTCAGAGGAGACTGACACAGAGTCTCCGCTTCCCTCTTTGTCCTCTGCAGCAAATGGGTTATGGCTATAATCAAACAGGAAATTATTTTACAGTAATTTTTTGACAAACAACTTCCTGATACTATTAGACTCATAACCGCATTCAGTGATGATCTTACCTGGACATTCACTTTCAGTTTGGAACTGCTGAGCCTGTGAGGAAGCAAATCATGTCCATTTATAACCCAATGACATACAGGACTGTGGATTAATGAACCATGTGATTAATTATGATATTGTGTTAATGAACCCTGATTAATTTGATATAGTCACCTGAGTGTGGTGATGGCGCTTCTGCAGGATCAGCTCCTTCACCGTGTTCTTCACGCGCACACCTTGATACCGATTCCGCTTCCGCTCTTCTGTACAATTACACATCATTTACTTTAATCACTTTAATTACCGAACTCTGAAACAGTTTCCTCTGAATAACATTCATAAACAGCCACTAAGAGAAGAGGTTTAAGAACTAGTTTGAACAAGTAGCAGTTAGTCAAGAGGTAATCAGTTATACTTTTCGGATTTAAATGAGAAAAACCTACTTTTTTATGTAAATGGCTTTAAAAAAAATTGTGATCAGTCTTGAAAAAAAAACCAATCATTAAATGCCTTCCTTGTCGGACTAGTCTAAGCAGTTTACGCAACAGGTTTTATTCACCAACACTGTTTTCCTGACTCCCATACAGTTTTCTTAATTAAAATGTAATCCAATTATTCGTTATTAATTATAAATATTACATTACGATTGTTTCCTACCGTTGATGTCGTTTCGCGGGCTCCCCGCATCGCTCCAGCTCTGGTCCGAGTTCGGAGATCCGGCCGACAGACTCGGTTCTGTGGGAGAAGAACAGCTGTAGAATGACCACAGGTGGACCGGGCTCGTCATAACATCGGTGTCCCGGTCCAGAAGACCCGAGAATCCCTCAGAAACTCCGTCAATGATCATGTTCTCGAGCTGTGACGCGTGTGACCGTTTGATCTGATTCTGAATGACGCGACGCAACACTGACTGAAGAACTTATGAGCGCGTGACGTCGCCGTGACGTCAGGACACGCCTCCATTCATACACGCACCAGCGTTCAAGATCATTTATGTTATTAAAATATAATTATAAGAACATTATGAGAGATTCGGCTCTTGTTTTCTGATGCGAGCCTGTGTGAATCTGATCAGTGAACAAAGACCATCAAGATCTTCATAAACTAGCAGTTCATGATCCAATCCAGCAGAACCATCGAGATCTGATGCTGAGGAACCAGAGGATCCACATCTACAATCCAACACAATGCAAAGGAACGAATATGACATAAAACATGAAGAAACGGCGCAAATGGAAGAACAAGTTATTCATGTTAAATTAGTCACAAGAACAAACTGGGTTATGACACCTGTCGTCATGGATACAGAGCCCAGTTATGACACCTGTCGTCATGGATACAGAGCTCGGTTATGACGCCTGTCGTCATGGATACAGAGCTCGGTTATGACACGTGTCGTCATGGATACAGAGCCTGGTTATGACGCCTGTCGTCATGGATACAGAGCTCGGTTATGACGCCTGTCGTCATGGATACAGAGCCCGGTTATGATGCCTGTCGTCATGGATACAGAGCCCGGTTATGACGCCTGTCGTCATGGATACAGAGCTCGGTTATGATGCCTGTCGTCATGGATACAGAGCCCGGTTATGACGCCTGTCGTCATGGATACAGAGCCCGGTTATGACGCCTGTCGTCATGGATACAGAGCTCGGTTATGACGCCTGTCGTCATGGATACAGAGCCCGGTTATGACGCCTGTCGTCATGGATACAGAGCCCGGTTATGACACCATGGCCGCCAGTCATTCAGGTGTGTGTTTAGCGTGTTTTGGACACAATGGTGGATGTTTTAAAGCCCGAGGGAACCACAGACAGAGAGGAAGAGACTGAAGATGCCTGTGAAAACCGGATATTCCCCCGTCGGCAGGATCGGGTTACAGAGACGGCGAGCGTGACCCCTGACCTCTGCATCAGCTGCGGGAGACGAGCGTAGGAATCATAGAGCAACGCTCACAGCGGCTGAGGTTATTAATGAATCACTGTTTGGTGCAGGGCAACACGTTTTCTTTCTAACCCATTGATGGAAATGACCACGATGGTGAAGGAAAGGTCAATTTTATTTACAAAAATGTTTTGTTAAATGTATGACATAGAAAAAATAATAAAAATGTGAAATAAATTAACGCTTGTTGCATATGCCACACAGAACACAAACTGTAAATATTCAGATGCACACTAACAAATCTTATAATAAAGGCTATTAAACTATCAAATAAACTCACATTAATCCCACACAGCCACATGCTCCTCTACAGGTCAAGGCCAGACTTTACATCTAATGAGGAAACCAGTCCACAGGTCAGCACTGAAAACCCTTGGCACTCTGGGTATGAGCAGATGAGAAGGTACGTCACCGACTCTTAGCAGTGTAAGTGTGTGTGTCCTACACGAGGCAGCAGCGGCCGGTCATAAAGTCATTAACACACACCCTCGATCAATCAGAGTCTGACAACATTAATGTCAGGAGATAAAGGCCGCGTGTCAAGAGATGATCTTCAAGAACAGCCAAACGTTTGCCACAAAGGCCAGGGGTCGCGTCCGTCTGACGGAGCATGTGCTGTCCTGTACTGCCTGAACATCCACCTCCGGTCAGGACAAGCGCTCTTCGCTCCCATGAGGAGAGGGATCAGATGGATCTCGTGGTGTCCCTGTTCTGTCTCCTGCCCCTTCCTCCTCCTCCTCCTCCTCCTCCAGCCGCTGCACCGAGGACAGGTACTGCTCCAGCAGACTGTCTCCAGCGGCCGGCCCCGGCCCGAGTGAGCGCACCGTCTCTGGGGATCCGCCGGTGTCCAGCGCTGCCGGCCGCTCTCCGGGGGAGTGGAAACCAGACTCAGGGATGGAGCTCTCCGTGCGGATCGGAGCTGGGACAGGAATGCTGGGAGTTAAAGCAGAGCTCACAGACGACTGCCACTCCAGCACCACCTGCAGCTGTTGGACAAACACAAGACACGATGGGCAACTTCACCAGTCAGAAATACACAAACACCTCTAATCGGCCATAAAGTGTATTTAGCAAAAAACAAAACAAAAACAAAAACCCTTTTTATCCCTACGACTAAGGGTGGGCGATAAACCGTTAGAGATTTACTATCGTCTGTAGTGCTGCACGATACTCAGCATCACGATGTGTGATGTGAAGGACGGGGATGGTAGTTGATCCGTACGGACCACCACAGTTAGAAACATGGGATTCATCATAGAGCGAAAGTTCATCATTTGCACGTGTTTTATGTCCTGTCAGTTTAAACATTGAAGAGATTTTAAACCATTATAGCACCAGATGACACACACAAACAGCACACAGACACACAGACAGCACACAGACAGCACACAGACACACAGACAGCACACAGACAGCACACAGATGCACACAGACGCACACAGACACACAGACAGCACACAGACACACACAGACACACAGACAGCACACAGACAGCACACAGACAGCACACAGACGCACACACAGCACACAGATGCACACAGACAGCACACAGACAGCACACAGACAGCACACAGACAGCACACAGACAGCACAGACACCACACAGACAGCACACAGACAGCACACAGACAGCACACAGACAGCACAGACAGCACAGACAGCACACAGACGCACACACACACAGCACACAGACGCACACAGACAGCACACAGACAGCACACAGATGCACACAGACGCACACAGACAGCACACAGACGCACACAGACAGCACACAGACGCACACAGACAGCACACAGACGCACACAGACAGCACACAGACAGCACAGACACACACAGACAGCACACAGACAGCACACAGACGCACACACACACAGCACACAGACGCACACAGACAGCACACAGACAGCACAGACACACACAGACAGCACACAGACGCACACACACAGCACACAGATGCACACAGACAGCACACAGATGCACACAGACAGCACACAGACAGCAGACACACACAGACAGCACACAGACAGCACACAGACAGCACACAGACAGCACACAGACGCACACAGACGCACACACACACAGCACACAGACGCACACAGACAGCACAGACACACACAGACAGCACAGACACACACAGACAGCACACAGACGCACACAGACAGCACACAGACGCACACAGACAGCACACAGACGCGCACAGACACACACAGACAGCACAGACACACACAGACAGCACAGACAACACACAGCACACAGACAGCACAGACACACACAGACAGCACACAGACAGCACACAGACAGCACAGACAGCACACAGACACACACAGACAGCACACAGACAGCACACAGACGCACACAGACGCACACAAACAGCACACAGACACACACAGACAGCACACAAACAGCACACAGACACACACAGACAGCACACAGACAGCACACAGACAACACACAGACAACACACAGACAACACACAGACACAGTCAAGTATAGTGTCCCATACTCAGTTTGTGTTCTGCATTTCACTCATCCAAGTGCACACACACACCGTGAACACACACCCGGAGCAGTGATTAGTGCACACACACACCGTGAACACACACCCGGAGCAGTGATTAGTGCGCACACACACACCCGGAGCAGTGATTAGTGCACACACACACACCCGGAGCAGTGATTAGTGCACACACACACACCCGGAGCAGTGATTAGTGCACACACACACACACACACACACACACACACACACACACACACACACACACACACACACACACACCTGGAGCAGTGATTAGTGCACACACACACACACACACACACACACACCCGGAGCAGTGATTAGTGCACACACACACCCGGAGCAGTGATTAGTGTACACACACACCCGGAGCAGTGATTAGCGCACACACACACACACCCGGAGCAGTGATTAGTGCACACACACACACACACACGCACACCCGGAGCAGTGATTAGTGCACACACACACACACACACACACACACACCTGGAGCAGTGGGCGTCCGGAGAGCGACTGGGGGTTCGGTTGTGAGCGCTGTTCATCCGACTCTCTAACCATTAGGACACAACTAACCCTCTTACGCCTCTATTTGTGCTTGAACGGACACACACCAAAATGATGTTAAAACGGGTGAGTCTCCTCATAAACACAGTGGCGTTAGGGTTACGTCAGCGTAAACACTGAGAAAGAAAACATTATATTGGATCCGGTGCGTTCGCTCTTAAAGTGACAGCAGCCGAATATTCCTGTTAATCAAACAACAAAAGACAGAGAAATCACTCACGGAATCAACTTTAATAAGAATAAATGTGCATTAGATTCACACAGTGAAGACTGTGCAGTGTTCTTTGTACATTTAAAAACTTTATACGATTTATGTAGTATTTCTATAGGCCATTTTCAGGTTTTTCAGGTCTATTTCACTTGTGTCTTTGTTCTATTGTAGTTTTTGTCTTATTGCTTGTAATTCGTTTCTTTGTTCCTGTTTTTGACTGTTTGCTCGTCTTCCGTGAGCTTGAGAGTTTTTTTAAACTTATGCTAGTTAGGCTAGTATTCTTTTACTGTGATATTGAAATTGGTGATGAGATTTATGGAATTGTTGATATTATAAGAAATTTATCCTGTGATATATATATATATATATATATATATATATATATTGTTATCATGCAAATAAAATTAAACGTGATATAAGATTTTGGTCATATCGCCCACCCCTACCTACGACAATGGAATTATTTCATTTTCACACAGGGTCATCTAGTCACGTCAGCATCTTCCACCGTCTCCGAACCAGATGTGATGAGATTAGTCTGTCCACACCAGACACAACAAAATCATTTACAAATCACAGCCAGTCAGAGGAGCGTGTGGACGGAGTCTCTCTGCAAGCGCACCGCTCTCACACATTAAACAGGGTTCGTACACATTTCTACCAATTCCATGGCTTTTGAGGCAAAAATCGGTGTAAAATAAGAATAAAAATCCACGTTCAAATGTCAAATCACAGCGTATCTGAACTAATTAATAAGAAGCTATGTGGTTTAATACTAAATAAACGCTGACACACCAGTAAGAAGGTTGGGTAAAATACTGACCCTCAGAACGGCACGGATAAACACACACCAACGGATAAACACACACCAACGGGAGGTGTTACATGAGTAAATACATGTGTCCAGTAACACTGACAGGAACTGGCGGAGACGAACTCTGTCAAGTTTTTAAAACAGCTTTGCCTCATATTTACCATTAATCTTCGGATGGATCGAATGAACGTTAAGTATTATAGTTTGTTTATTATGACTTAAACATATATTCTATTATATAAATATTTTGAGACTTTTCCAAAACGTTCTGGGTTTATTTATTTTTCCATGACTTTTCCAGGTTTTTCATGACCGTACGAACCCTGATTAAAAAATAAAGTTATTTTTAAGTTATTCAAAATACATGCTCAGAGACGGATACAATCTTTGTCATAAAATACACTTGCTTGTTTAGCTAGAGCTCAAAGTTTAAACGCTCTTGTTTCCTTTCATTTGTTTTCTAGATCTGTGTCTGGTCAGGACAGAATTATACGAGCACACTGTGATTCTGTCCCGAATATTTCCTCATCCTGGAGGGTTAAATCAGGGAACAGATGAGAGGAAATGAGCATGAAAGATGTCTGGTCTCTGATGGCTGTCAGTGCGAACGCCTCGTAAGTCTTTTCTCAAGATCATGATCACAGAATAAGCCCAACGGGGTAATCAGGATTTTAGATTACTGTACATTATCCCACTCATTACACAACATGAGAAACTGTTTTGAGTTTAAATTGTTACTACCGTATTTGACCAGATTGAAACGTCCTTAAAGAAAAACAGTTCGTTCTAACCTGAGGAAGCCAAACAAGACTCCCACTCTAACAATATTCATTTATAAACTGATATTTTCTACGGCCTAGCTAATATATTTAGCTTTAACATAATACACCCAGCTGCTTGTGTCTCTTATCTCTAACCGTCATGTTGGGCAAATGTCAAATGTGACTAAACTCGATTACGATACTTCACAAATACTGGCAAGATTCTCTTCGTCACTCCTTGTTTCATGTGCATGTAATTTGACTGGTTAGGTCTTTCTTTCCTAATGGTTAGTCTGCTCTCTAGTGGTTGGAAATGTTACCTGTGTCTGATTATGAGCAGATTCCTAACACCCGTGGACCGGACGGGGATATCACGAGCCTTGTTGCTATGTCTGGTTAGTGGGATTTCAGCGGCAGTCCCATTGCCCGATTACTTTTCTCTCCACGTTTTTGTTATGATTATTGTCTTTAAATAAATTCCCCTATTGGACCGAGCCTTTGGTGTTTTATGTTATGGCTGTGACCGTAACACCCATCGTTTCTTCCCCAGCTGAAGATGATGGAGATCACGTGAGTGTGTTCATCTGGTAATCACACACTGACCTGCTTCCACAGGAACTTCACAGCTTCTTCTTGCACACGTCTCTGCAGTCGGTCTTCTTCTTGTTGCTTGCGCACCCTGTAAAACATAATAGTTACTGGGAAAACTTACTGTTACGCTATTGTTGAAGCTGTTTTAGTGTTTGAACTCATCAGATAGACAAGTGGAAGAAAACAGCGATTCACAGAATGATTCAGGATAAAACTTTTAAAATCTTTCCACTGGTTGTTATTCAGTAAATCTTTCTGACAAAGATCACTTTTGGAATCATGTTTCCCTCGTCACACATATGATGTGATTAGCAGTGTCTCACCTCTCCAGCTCGGCGGTCAGGTGGACGATGTGATCCTGCATCCTGCGCAAGCGGATCTCGGCACGCACTTCTTTGGCTTGTGGGTGGCAGTGGCGCGTGCAGTGACCCCTCCACCAAGACTGAATCCTCACCGCTGCATCATGTGGTTCACAGCGTCTCACAGCAGCGTTCTGCGTCCCGGTCCACTCACAGTCCTCCACAGAACCGTTCAGTAACACGGCATCACCGTTCACCTCGCACTGCTGCCCGTCAGCGTGACAGAGCTGCTCCGAACCATCCGCTCCACGTGTCCGAGCGGTGAGGTCGGCTCCGCCCGCTGACTCCTCCTCAGATGGGCGGTGCTGAGCGGATGTGGGAGGAGCCAGAGAATCATCAAACTCCTCTTCAACGCTGTCAGGAGCTGAAGCAGGATGAACAGCAGGGTTAAAGGGCAGAAAGGCAGACTCCGAGGACAGCAGACTCCCATGAAGCTTCTCCTCATCAGTCTGCACATCCTCCACGATCAGCCTGTCCTCAGCAGCGGGTGGGAGCCGGACCGCAGTGACCACAGGTGAAGACGCAGCGCCCATCCACGCATTCACCTGAACTCCTGGATCCACATCTACAATCATAATGGAGAGAGAATCTCTACAGGAGAAAATGACTCTAGAGACACTGAAGGGCAGATTCAGTAAGAATGAAAAAGGCCAGTGTTTTCGTGCAGATTTAGCGCCTGATTCACTAAAATAATTACTATTAGTTCACACCGCCGCCGGCGAGAGCGTCAAAAGTCGCTCCGGCTGCCCTGCCAGAGACGCTGTAGAAAGAGTCGTGGACGCTCTGACGTAGATCGAATGCTTGGTCTTTTTTAAACTTTATTTAAAGGGACCAAAGCAAACAATCATGTTGATCGGTATTAGGGCAGACTGACCACAGGTTAGGGTATAAGATAACCTCATGAAATCTTTTAAATGTGAAAGTAAAAAAATTGATTGATGGAAAGAACTTAAAAATTATAGTTACATGTTTGGTAACGAAATAAACCAATTAAAAGGCATTTGTGTGGTGTGGTTTTTATGTTCATGGTTAAGTTTCAACATTTTCAACGTTTATAGGAGACGATTACTAGCCTTGGTCTTTAATTAACATTAACATTAATTTGTGTGCAGCCTACATTACAATAACTGTCCTGGCTGAAGTGCAGCATTAATGCAATTGGTCAAATCAGTGTTGTTTTGAGCAAATGAATTGCATTCCCACTGAAAAAAAAAAAAAGCGTTGTAGAGTGAAAATGTTGCCTATAAATAGTGTTGCGGGCCTTCTTATCAAACCCGCCACAGCATCGATCGACCTCTCCTCCATTTTGCTTGGGAACTAATGTGGTCTGAGCCAAAGTTTACAGGACTGCGTTCTCCGGGATCCTCTCAAGCGGAGCACTTCTACACTCTGATTGGTTGCTGCCGAACCTCATCATAGCTCATTACCATAAGGTTGACCTGATTTCAACTCTCCTCGACGCCCAAATCGTCCAAGATGCGCCGCGCCGCTGCTCGCCAGTGGCTCACACTGAACATGAATGACTTCAGGCCACTTTGACGCTCTCGCCGCCGGCGGTGTGAACGCACGGTTATGTAGATCAGTCAATAACACAAGCACACTCATAAAACTAGCACTGATGTCAACTTCCACAGGGCAAGTGACAGAGATAATTGTCTCATTTAACAGAAATATTCTTGTGTAAAATGACCGCTGTCATGATTGTTAAGAGTGCACTCTTCTACATATAGCCAGGGCTACATTGATTTAACTCCGGGTTTCATTTGCTGGGAAGTGGCATCTATACTGTGCACACCAAAAGCGAAGCGAGTTTACTTACGGGATAACTTGTTTTTCACGCGTGATGAGGAGTGTTTTCACGCACATCATCAACAACATTTCTTTCTGCCATTTTTTCCGTCATCAAACATGTTGGAGATAACAACTATTGCTGCTCTGTACCTGTTGTGGAAGTCCAAACGCCGACGTGTCTGTGTTCACAGCACCATCCAGAGGCGCGCACAACTCTGTGAATCTCCAGGAACTGTGCCTGATGACAGCCCAGACTGGGTGCCCAGTTTTATAACCTGTCAATAAGCTCTTCACTGATTGGCTTGCGCGACAACGTGTCATGCGAATTTAAAAAAATGTCAACTTGAGCGGAAGACGTGTTTGAGGCGAATATCACGCGTTCACGGCAAACGCGTCGCCCACTACGCATCATCCGCGTCACCTGGTGCAAATTCGCATCTTTGCATTGACTTTGTACGCAATCTACTCGCTTTTGGTGTGCACACACCATTACACATTTACACGTCAAATATACACTGCAGAGGAGGCTCAGGTCTCTCACAGACCGGTTAATGCTGCTCATTTACACAGAATGGCTTACTGTGATCCTAAGGTGGATCAGAGGCATCGTTTATTCTGGCCTGTATGTGGCGTTTTGTCTTCACACTGAACAGAACAGCAGTAACAGGGCTATGTGAAGACTGAGTCTGTGAAACTGGACTGCAGCTGGTGAATAAGAATAAGTTCCTCCCTGAGTCTGATCTGACCTGTCTGAGGAATGACATCATCATCATCATCATCATCATCCTCATCCTCATCCTCCTCATCTCTGCTCCTGTGGTCACGCCACTGCTGCACGTCCAGATGTGTGGGCCGAGATGGACTCTGGGAACAGCAGAGACGTGTTTTCTGCAGCTGTCTCTGATGCTGTCTGCAGACACCCAGACAAACACACATCACACACACACACACACACACACAGTCAAGGTTTGCTGTGGATTAAACACATTGTTTTGGATGATACCTTTGCTTGTTGAGGATTCTCTCGAGTTTGGCATCCTCTGCAGACTGTAAGGCAGTTGTGGCTGTCAGAGGACACGTGGACGCCAAATACTGGACCAGCTGCGCATGCTGCCCGGGACGAAACGCACGACCTTTGCCCTGACTGTACAGCCACTCTCCTTTCAGTCTAGAAACATTGCAGAATGTTGTCATTAGTAACGCAGATGCTTTCTCAAAGGGTTAGTTCATCCACAAATGACAATCCTGTCATCATTTCCTCTCCCTCATGTCGTTCCAAACCCGTAAGACTTTCCTTCATCTTCAGAACACAAATGAAGATATTTCTGATGAAATCTCAGAGTTTTCTGTCCCTCCAGTGACAGCTACACAACTACCACTTTAATGTTTCATAAACTTCATAAAGAGATCTTAAACTAATCCATATGAATTTAGCGGTTTAGTCCACATTTTCTGAAGAGACTTGATTGCTTTATATGATAAACATATTTAATTTATGCTTTAATTTATGCTTTAATTAACAAATAAACATATAAAGTGCTAGATAACTGTTTAGGCCAGTGGTTTTCAGCCCTGGTCCTGACGCTCCACCGCCCAGCACTTTGTATGTTTCTCTCTTATCTGACACACTTACTTCAGTTCATGGAGCTCTGTCCTTATGAGCTGAATCAGGCGTGTTAAATAAGTGAGACACACAAAATGTGCGAGCGATGGAGCGCCAGGACCAGGACTGAAAACCATTGGTCTAGAGGCTGATGAAACCTCCTCATTCTGGATGTTAGATGGTCCACAGTTTAATGCAGAACGTTAATACAGTACAGTCTGTGCTAAATGGTTTGTAGTGCAACAGTAAAAGACCGATTCAAACCCAGACTGTAAGTCTTACAGCGAACTTACCCCTCTTTCTGTGAAACGACGTACCCATCCAGCACCTTCAGACGGAGACACCAGCTCACCACATACGGCCGATAGTCACAGCCGGGCAGAGACGGCGTGGCCATGACACACGGGTTGCTCATGATGGACAGCTGCTCCAGGCCGTGTAACGGGGCTAGATATGACACCTAGAATCAGACGCACACAGACGCTAACTGAGGGCCATCACGGTTTTTGTGCCGTGAGATACAAACATCTGGTATTGTGTGATGAATTAAACATTGCTATTCTACATTAAATTTGTCATCTAGCTGGCTAACATAGATGAGTTTTGGTTTAAACTGCAAGACTGACCATCTTGAAAGTCTCTGTTAAACTGAGTTACGGGTATGTAATGTGTTTTCTCGTATGAAACTGTTTTCCAGCAAACGTGCATTTATGAATGTAAAGCTGTCCTATGAAGTTTTATTTCCTAATACTGTATTTAATGGAATAAAATATAACTTTTTTCTGCCAAATATAAGAATACATGACTAGAATAACTGATCATTCTGTGTGGTTTCATGCAGAAAACATGAAGGTACACAAAGGTTAGGATCTTAAACGGCTCGGATTCTCGCAATAATACTTTATTATGGGATTTATTTATTTATTAATTGTGTACATTTTTAAATAATTTTATAGTAATCGCACTAAATAATGCTGCATGAAAGGGAAGTTGCGATGGTCTTTTGTCCTCTATTGTGCCGTATATCGAGTGAAACGCTTCAGGGACAAGAACAAATGTAGGGCGGGGCTTGATTTTGTCTGTGGGGAATTGATTGGATGGTTGTGGTTTGCTATTGGTGGATCGCATGTGAGTGACAGGTTGCCCCGCACTCGTCATCAGAGAAGAGAAGAGATGAAGTTATTCTGATTCAAGATTATTAACACAATAATGATAAATCATTTAGAATAAACCCTACCTCAGCGAGGTCTCTGATCTCGTTCTCTGCGAGCGATAGGACGGTGAGGTTCGGCGGCAGGTGGGCAGGAACGGTGCGTAGAGTCGTGATGATGTTTCCATGCAGAAGAAGAGTCTGAAGAGGGTGAGACGGGTCTTATGGTCAGTTACAGCATCACAGGGTCAGTGTTATCATGAAATACTTCTCTTAGATTCATGGCAAATACCTTTAGCGCTGAGAGCTTTGTGAGGTCTCCTATGTGAGAAATATTATTGTCTGACAGATCCAGATGTTGAAGAGAAACACAGTTGTGAAGCTGCTCGATGACCTGGACAAACACAGACAGACGTGACGCGGATTCTGACGAGGCCAGGAAGAATCAGCCTCCTTTTCATTGAAAAACATAATAGTCTGAAAAGTACCTTTATGTTGTTTCCAGCTAAATTGAGCCATTCGAGGAGCAGCAGGTCCTTCAGCCCCTCGATGTATCCGATGCTGTTGTTTGGGAGGTTGAGAACACGCAAGTTAGTCAGCTTTGAGACGGCCATCATGCGCACCAGCCGGTTAGAGGCCACAGACAGCTGTAAACAGACAGACAGATGGTCAACAGACAGACAGACAGATGGTCAACAGACAGACAGACAGACAGTCAACAGACAGATAGTGAACAGACAGACAGACGGTCAACAGACAGACAGACAGACTGTCAACAGACAGATAGTGAACAGACAGACAGACGGTCAACAGACAGACAGACAGACGGTCAACAGACAGATAGTGAACAGACAGACAGATAGTGAACAGACAGACAGACGGTCAACAGACAGACAGACAGACGGTTAACAGATAGTGAACAGACAGAAAGGCGGTCAACAGACAGACGGTCAACAGACAGACAGACAGACAGACAGCTGTGAACAGACAGACAGACAGACAGACAGAAAGACAGACGGTCAACAGACAGACAGACAGCTGTGAACAGACAGACAGACAGACGGTAAACAGACAGACAGACGGTCAACAGACAGACAGACAGACAGATAGTGAACAGACAGACAGACGGTCAACAGACAGACAGACAGCTGTGAACAGACAGACAGACGGTAAACAGACAGACAGACAGATGGTCAACAGACAGACAGACAGACAGACGTCAACAGACAGACAGACGGTCAACAGACAGACAGACAGACGGTCAACAGACAGACAGACAGCTGTGAACAGACAGACAGCTGTGAACAGACAGACAGACAGACGGTCAACAGACAGACAGACAGACAGATGTCAACAGACAGACAGACGGTCAACAGACAGATAGCGAACAGACAGACGGTAAACAGACAGACAGCTGTGAACAGACAGACAGACAGACGGTAAACAGACAGACAGACGGTCAACAGACAGACAGCTGTGAACAGACAGAGACAGTCAACAGACAGACAGACAGACAGACAGACGGTTGACAGACAGACAGACGGTCAACAGACAGATAGTGAACAGACAGACGGTCAACAGACAGATAGCGAACAGACAGACGGTAAACAGACAGACAGCTGTGAACAGACAGATAGTGAACAGACAGACGGTCAACAGACAGATAGTGAACAGACAGACGGTCAACAGACAGACAGACGATCAACAGACAGATAGCGAACAGACAGAGGGTAAACAGACAGCTGTGAACAGATAGATAGTGAACAGACAGACGGTAAACAGACAGACAGACAGACGGTCAACAGACAGATAGTGAACACAGACAGACAGCCAACAGACAGACAGACAGACGGTCAAACACACATCTGAACTCATGATTGTCGTGCGGTCAGTGTGTCGTGCGGTCAGTGACCCCTCTCACCTGCTGCAGGGCCTCGTTGTGCTCCAGGAGCTCCAGCTTCATGATGTGGTTCTGGTCCAGAATGAGTGTGTGAGACTCTCCACACAAACACTTCGGATCCAGTTTGTGGAGACCCTGATTTGAAAGGTCTAATAAACCAGGACCTTAAGATTAACAGAACAAAACACTGAGACTCTGTTTGCTCTAACAACACAGTTTTAATGTAAATGAATTATTACAAAGCCAAAAGAAAAGTCAAATTAAGTCTGTAGAGGATTATTAATATCAAGTATAGATTAAAGAGGGAACTGACAGCAATAATCGACAAAAACCCATCCTATCTGTGTTATAAACAGCAGATTATATTCTGTCAGAGTAATAACAGCGGATTTCTGCACATTATGACAAAAACTGATCAGACGTCAGTTCGTCACGAGCGCCACACGCTGCATGTTAAACATGATGTACAGCGAATACAACGGCAATACAATATAATATCCATATAATCAATTGTATCGATTGTTTTTTTTTATTTCGCATACCTTCGTAATTTGACATTAGCTCCGCCGGATCGATCAGCGCCTCAGTCGCCGCCATACTTCCCGCTTGAGTCACCGCCAGGCAACCGATCCGCTATTTGATTGGATAAATGAATCTGGGAATAATAATAATTTTGGAGATTTTTATAGGGTAGCTGGTTATATTTATATATCAAATATGGTTTA
Source organism: Coreius guichenoti (assembly GCA_039654105.1). NCBI lineage: Eukaryota > Metazoa > Chordata > Actinopteri > Cypriniformes > Gobionidae > Coreius > Coreius guichenoti. The sequence goes on along the minus strand of CM077170.1, from coordinate 42,813 downwards.
TTTTGAAAAAATAGTTTACATTTGTGAAATAAGCTCCTTTATAAACCGCTTACCCACAATTCCTTTTCCTCTTCCCTATCTGAACCGCCGCGATGAAGTGAGTGCAGTCTGTGTTCATCCATTAACATCTTTAATATTATCGTGTAAAATCGCATGTAAGAGTGTTCATAGGTTAATAGTAAATATGATAAATATGTAATAACTCTTATTTCCGATGTGCAGGGTCGAGCTGTGCAGTTTTAGTGGATATAAAATCTACCCCGGTCATGGCCGGCGCTACGCCAGGATCGATGGAAAGGTAAAGCTCAAACTACGAGAATCAGATTCGCTTTGGGTTTGTTCAGTGATCGATGAGTGACTTTAGCGTCTTGGGATGTGAACATGTACACATGTGCGGTCAGCTTCAGTGGTTATTTATACTAACGTTAGTACTGGCCTGTCAGCTAAAGTGCTAGCATAGCAAACGATCGGGTAGTGACTGAAAACTGTGTGTGTGTGAGTGAGTGAGAGCGAGAGAGTGAGTGTGTGTGAAGCTTCACAATTAAAAGCCAAATTAGAGCTGGTTCTCGATGCTGTGGGAAATATGTCTGTTATAAATGTCTCAGTCTCAGATGATGCTCGACTGTGTGTGTGTGTGTGTGTGTGTATATAAAAGGGTCTCAGACATAAACATATTTGTTTTGCTTAACCTATTTGTACAATTTAATGTCATACAAACGTATGTTACACACAACCCGTTCAAAATAACATTTATTTATATGAAATATAAAGCTTTTATAACATTAGACTACCGTTCAAAAGTTTGGGGTCAGTAAGAATTTTGTCTGGGAAAGAAATTAAAGTAATACTTTTACTCAGCTAGGATGCGTTAAATTTATCAAAAGTGACAGTAAACATTTATAATGTTACAAAAGATTCTATTTCAGATAAATCTGTTCATCAAAGAATCCTGAAAAAACCCCATTGATGATAATCATACATGTTTCTCGCAGTGAATCACGTCATCAGTATTCCCTCAGGAGATCACACGTGTTCTTGCGTGGCTGGACTCGTGAACAATAATCACGTTTGCATTCGCCAAAATTCGCATTATTAATAGGGCTGGGTAAAAAAAAAATATTGATTTTCTCGATTTTAATCGATTCTCATTTTTACGAACCGATATCGATTCTTAAATCCCAAGTCAATTAGTGTATCCTGTTTTCAGTTGATGAATGAACGGAACAGTGTAGTGCCTTCCATCCAATAAATCGCAATAATCTCTGTGCTTTGGTACTATTCATATGAAACAAAGTCTCAGATTTCAAATTACGTCCATTTTATTATGAAATCCAAAAACATAAATACTGTTCTGGCGCTGTGGCGTGAGATCGCTCTGGCTCAGCTCAAGAGAAGCGCACATGAACTGATCTTTTCTTCAGTCTTAATACCAGTTACAGTGTGAAATAAAAATGAATGAGCATCTGAAAGTGTTAAAATATACATTACAACTTACCGAAATCTGTATCACGTCACATGGAATCGCTCAATGTTTGAACCGCAGAAAGACGCCAGTACAACAGCTTGTGAACAATGTCACGTAACGTCACATTTACCTCAGAAAACCATATCCAGTGTCCATAAACTCATTAGTCAGCTAGAAAAATTAACTCCAGAGAGGAGCATTTTGATAAATATATGCACCATATTACATATTCATTATAATTTTTAATGTTCTTCAATATTTAATGCATGTTTGAATTAATCTGGCGAGTTTTTATGACAGCCACCATTTAAATGTTTATATTTCAAAAACCATCATTGAGTGTAATTTAAGTGTTTGTATGCAAATCAGTTAATTTTTACCTTCAATATTATAGTACTGACTGACGGTACCGAATAGTTTACAGCATTAGTTCAGAGATTTGTTTTCCTTGAGAAAATTTGCTATGTACTGTACCTGATATATATCCAAATAATCGATATTGAATCGAATTGTGAAATGTCAATACCCAGCCCTAATTATTAGTGATGTCATTCCTCTGTAAACGCTCTTTTCTGCAGGTCTTCCAGTTCCTGAATGCTAAATGTGAGTCTGCCTTCCTGTCCAAGAGGAACCCCAGACAGATCAACTGGACCGTTCTGTACCGGCGCAAACACAAGAAGGGCCAGTCTGTGAGTTTGACCCCTTCAGCTCTCCGTAGAGTCACATGATGTGACAGAACCCGCTTATCTGTGTAACTACTTTCAATGGCAAAGTCAAGCTTTAGAGAGAACCAGGAAAATATTTAGTGGCTACAATGTTTATTCTTAGTACAGTTTGACTGGAAATGAAGCTTGAATCTTCTCGTGTGTGTGTGTTTGCTCTGTCAGGAAGAGGTGTCTAAGAAGCGCACGCGTCGCGCGGTGAAGTTCCAGCGGGCGATCACCGGTGCGTCTCTGGCCGAGATCCTGGCCAAGAGGAACCAGAAGCCTGAAGTGCGTAAAGCGCAGAGAGAGCAGGCGATCAGGTACCGCTTCATTCATGTTCTTCATCAGTCACGGAGGTTCAAATGTGTGTTTCAAATAATTATAGTCCCGATGACCTTGATTAGCTTGTGTTGGGCCTGAACTCTGAGGACAGGGTCATTTGAAGAACCCTGACATAATATTGTAATTTTCTATTTAAATTTTTTTTTTTTTTTTTTCCCTGAAGATGATTTAAATGTAATGTGAATGCTACGGGCTCTCGTGCAGACGTCGGTTCATTGTGTTTATGAATCTGAGTAACAGGGTTATGGTTTTTGACTCTAGACGTTCACACTGCGACCGTAACTGCTCAGATCTGTTGTTTTGTGTAGCCGTTCACATTGTTTTAAATGTGGCCAATATCAGATTCCAGTGTGAACGGATCACAGTCCAAAACTGACCCGCACGCTCAAAAGACGTCGCGCAGCACGCGGTCATACGGAAGTAAACGGAGAACAAAGTGATTGTTTATTTACAGTGTGATCAGTAAATTTATGTGCAGGCAATATAAAAAACAAAGATTAGGATGCAAAAAGAGAGTGGAGTTTTTATACATTTATGATACGATCCCTCGTGCTTTGCTTGTGTGTAGAGCGGTCACTGAAATACTCTGAGCTCTGACATCACTGCCCTTCACTGCGGTCTACGACTCCCATGAACACACAATTGTGATGAACGTTAGGGATCGTCGCGTGAGTTCTGATGTGTTCAGACTGCGGTCGCATTGCACAACATCTGACCGTGTCTGATTTAGGATCACATATGGAAGGGCTCAAATCAGAATTGAAAAGATCAGATTCCATGTGGTTTGTGCCGTTCACACTGGCGTGAGGAAACCGATCTGAGACCTGTGCCTGCGGTCTGAGCGTAGCCATAGTCTTAAAATGGGCTTTTCTCACACAGGGCTGTGATTGGCTCACACATTCAGACGGTGCAACCAAAACTCTAACCTAATCTTGATCTGATCTTTCAGGGCTGCCAAGGAGGCCAAGAAGGCAAAGCAGGCGACGAAGAAGCCGTCCGCCCAAAGCACCAAGGTTAGACGTGGCTTTATTCTTTACCCTTCAGCTGATAAATCATGTGGTATGATCATGTTTTGCCCCTTCAGGCGTTGCAGTGTGACATTCTGTCGCTTCTGTGTCATAAGGTGGCATAGAGCAGAAGGACTGTGTCTACACCTAGTGCCCTTTAATCATGGGTGCTCAGTGTCATTTATAGTCCTACACAGTATTGCAGTCTATACTAATGGAGAATGCTCTAGTTTGAATGTCCTTCATGTAGTCACTAACGTGTTTGTGTTTTTAGGCCCCTGCTAAATCTGCACCAAAACAGAAGATCGCCAAGCCCATGAAGGTCAACGCCCCTCGCGTCGGCGGCAAGCGCTAGGCTCTTGTTTTGGTGTTTTGTGTTAATAAAGGTTTCACCATCAACCTCGTGTGTCCATGAATTGATTTCATTGATGATCAGTGACATTAACTTTACATAACGTTATTAATATTTTGATTTTAAAACTGTTTGAACTGGTGCCCGTCTTTGGTGCAAGTTTGTTTTCTGATTATGTTTTGCAGAAGAACATCATACTAACCTGTTTCAGTCTTTGTCAAAGTGAGTGCATGTGCTCTCATAAGTTCATAAGTCAAGCGTTGTATGTGATGCAGATGGTTTTGATCAATCTTGAGTTCATCTTGTATTCTCTTATATCACCCGTTCTTGTTGCCACGGCACATCATAATCTAACCCTATCGATGTCCATTCTGCAAACACCAGTGTGACGTTCAGAGCGACGGACACAAGTTTAAACTTTATTTCCTGTATTGTTCCTTGAGCTCTGCTTGTTTGCGCTCTCATCCACTGTGTGTTAATACGGCATGTTTCACCACAAAGGGCCAGTCGGTGTTTTTCGAGTAAATTGAAAAGCATGTTTTTTTTAACATTTTGCTACAATTTGGTTCAATTGTTCAGTCCATTTAAATTTGCAAAATGAATACTAAATTCTTTTGCATTTGGATTACATCAGTTATTTTTGACAACTGAAGTGGATTTCTAGTCTATTTCCCAGCATGCTTTGCTTTGAGCTGTATAAGTTGAGAAAATGGTGACATTGGGGGTTATAAAATGTTTTTGGGTGAGCTCTGTTTCATGTTCCGGGAGCGTCATGTGACGTCGAGGACAGGCCGCAGAAGAACAACTAAAAGCAGTAACTACACACACCGACACTGATGCTTTGCTGGCACTTTCACACACACACACATGCTAATGCTTAACTGTAAAAGAGAATTGATCTGATCTTTCTGATTTTAATGGTTTTTAAGTTTTAACTACGTGTTAGAATAGAGCTTTAATCACGTCAATCGGTTTCCTCAAAAGAAGAGTTTTATGGTGTACAAGCAACGTTTCATCATAAATGAATATAGAAAGAGAAATGAAAACAGAAGTGTGAAAGCAGACCGTGATGTGCAAGAGGGCATGAAACATTGTCAATGTAAATTTGAAATGATGTAAAAGAGCAGCAATGAAGACATAACTTATTTGTATCATAACTAATTCTTCCGCTCATGAGTTCTTATCCTCTTTATGATGCCCATGAAGGACCTTTTCTGTGGGAGCCGATTGGAGATGATGTAACACACTAATGATAACCGTCCCGTGGCCAAAAATATGGAAGAAATACTTGATTCGAAAGAACGAACTGGTCATATCTCGTGTCTTCCCTCAGGGTTACATGAGCCCCGACCTCCATCATCGGCAGAAACAAAGATCAACAGCCTGAATAAATCTGAGAATTATATATTATGACAGTAAAATTGTTAATGCAGCTAATGAATAAGTAGCCTGTATATGTAGACCAATGGTTGTTTTTACAAAGATGGAAACTACTCAAATTGAAATTAACATATTTATATTTGTGTTATTTTATCTGTGCTGTTGTTGACTGGCAGTCGCTGAGGTGATTTATGAAGGAAAACTCAGAGATCATCAGAGAGCCGTCTGGTCTCTAGCCACTGCGATCACATCTCTCCACAATCTTTCGATTTTAGTACATGAATAAGACAAAAAGTCAGGAAGCAGAAATGACAATAGGTTAGGACAGTGTTTCTATGACAGACTGTCCGAGACGCTGCGATTCCCTCCTACAGAAGATCAGCGTTAGGGTTCGAGTAATTCAGCGGAAGAGGAAGAATCTCTGCTAACCCTTTGACTGACTGTAGTTTAGTGACCCTCCTGAGTCAGACGTCCCGTCATCCTGCATGTGTTGGGATGGGTTAGATCATACATCAGTCTTTGCATTGTCAGAGTATAAATCCTTTAATCTGTCAGAAGGGTTAAAACATGAGAATAAACACATTTATTTATTATGTGGATGCTGTTTGTTAATCAGAATTAGAAAGAGCTTAAAGTCTGTTTTCACACACACAGAAGTTCTCAGTGATGAATCTTACAGTCACTAATACAAGTACAAATTCCAAATACTAAATACAAGACGACACATAATACAATAAAGGAATAAAAATATGAAAAGTAAAGACACGGTTAGGCTTAAGTCAGAATAGACATATTTACAGATCATGAACACATTTACAGTATTATGGATAATATGAATGTGTGAGTGTGTGTGTGTGTGTGTGAGTGAGTGAGTGTGTGTGTGTGTGTGTGTGTGTGTGAGTGAGTGAGTGAGTGAGTGTGTGTGTGTGTGTGTGTGTGTGTGAGTGAGTAAGTGTGTGTGTGAGTGAGTGAGTGAGTGAGTGAGTGAGTAAGTGTGTGAGTGTGTGTGTGTGTGTGTGTGTGTGTGTGTGTGTGTGAGTAAGCGTGTGTGTGAGTAAGTGTGTGTGTGTGTGTGTGAGTGAGTGTGTGTGTGAGTGAGTGTGTGTGTGAGTGAGTAAGTGTGTGTGTGTGTGTGTGTGTGTGTGTGAGTGAGTGAGTGAGTAAGTGTGTGTGTGTGTGTGTGTGTGTGTGTGAGTGTGTGTGTGAGAGTGAGTGTGTGTAACGTTGTTGTTCTTCCCTGTCCTCATGAACACCTCAATGGCTGCTCCAGGACTCTGAGCTCATCTTTCTCACTGTCTTTAAGTCAGAGCAAAAGAACATTGCATTGCTTTATCATTTGGATTGCCCTTTGCCACCAAAATTACAAAATGCATCATAATACATTAATAGATCTCAGTTCTGCTCAGTCATAGGTCACTAACCCTTTTTGAATAAATCAACACAGGCAATTACATTATAAAACATATAACATGCTGACATCCAACCATCCAACTCAGTTAAAATGTTCTCCTTGATGAAGTCATTGGCTTTTACTCCCAGGGGGAAAAGATAAAGGCCTTCTTGAATGTCAGGGATATCAACCAACCTCCACAGCGCAAGAGGTGTGTTCAGAACAATACAGAAGAATAAAAGAACTACAACATGGCAGAGGTGTGTGAGGCCGACGGTTCAACGAGAGTAGAAACAAACTTATTCGGAGTGAAAGACCAGTGAACAGAAAGGCATTAGAATGATTAATAATCAAAAACTAAGCTGGTCAAATATAAATATTTAACATTTTCCCATGTCATATTTCATCTGCAATGCGTACATTTAGTAAAGATACGAATAGGAACACAGCAAAACTGACCATTTTGCCTTGCATTCACTACAGATAACACAAAAACAAGTCCTCAGAATGAAAGAAACACAGCTGACAGTTTTATACTAATGTTCCTCTATCAAATATATTAGTTAAAAAGAAAGTTCTCATACCTTTCATCCGAATCTCAACAGAAAAAAAGGCAGACAATCAGCAGATGGAAAATCTGGAGACTCTTGTGATGATCCCAAATGAACCCTAACGCCACCCTAACCCTAACCCTAACCCTAACCCTAACCCTAACCCAAGAATGAAAAATTGCTCAAAACAGTAGATAAGAAAATCAAATGAATTTTTAGCTTTTCAATCATAATATCAACATTGGCTTATAATTGTAATGACAACATTAAGCAACTAAACCATAAACCTTTTCCACAAACTTTTACATTTGTAGTATTGTATTAGTATTACACAAGTTAATAATATAAAAATAATGAATGTATGTTGCTGTGTTAGGGAATATAACTTATATCTTAGCCCTTCAATAATTTATGAACCAAAATGTCATATATGGGCAATATATAATCTGTCCTACCTTTTTACATTGAGCAGGTTATGGCTATTTCCAAATTTCAACTTCAACATAACTGTAAAACTTGGTACAGACACATGTTTAATGTTGGAAAATCAAACAAAACTCAGTCCGTCTAAGAACCCATCTGACAGACTGAAAAACCAGAGCTTCTTCTCTTTTTTTTTAACTGGCGGTTGACAACTATTTCCAGGTCAGGAAGCAGACGGGCTGGCTTACCCGACCGCCTGCTAGCTGTCTCACGTCACAGAAGTCAGATAAATCCCAGCACATAGAGACTCTTTCACCTAGATATTATCACATAGAGACTGTGTCTGTTCCACGAATTAGTAAATACAAAAAACCATCAAAACCATTCAACGGTAAAAATTTAATTGATGTCCAACGAATAAACAACAGATATAATACAGATGATCAAATGATAAAGCTCGGGCTGCTGAATATTCGATCCCTTTTCTAAAAAACGCTTATTGTTAATGATATGATTACAGATCATAACCTAGATGTGCTGTGTTTGACAGAAACCTGGCTAAAACCTGACGATTACATTACTTTAAATGAGTCCACCCCCCAAGATTATTGTTATAAACACAAGCCGCGTCTGAAAGGTAAAGGGGGAGGGGTTGCTGTAATTTATAATAATATCTTCAGTATTACTCAGAAGTCTAGTTTCAAATATAATTCCTTTGAAGTTTTGGTGCTTTATGTAACGTTATGTAGTGAAATTGATAAATCCCGTTTGACATTTGTGCTGGCTACTGTATACAGGCCACCAGAGCACCATACAGACTTTACCAGAGAATTTGCTGATTTTCTATCAGAGTTAGTACTGGCTGCAGATAAAGTCCTAATTGTTGGTGATATTAATATCCATGTAGACAATGAAAAAGACGCATTGGGATTGGCATTTAGAGACATTCTAAACTCTGTTGGAGTAAGGCAACACGTGTCAGGACCCACTCATCGCCGTAATCATACGTTAGACCTAATACTGTCACATGGAATAAATGTTGATACCATTGAAATTCTGCAGCAGAGCAATGACATCTCAGATCATTATCTAGTATCATGTACACTTAATTTAGCAAAGGCTGCAAAGCCGTCCCCTCGCTTCAAATGTGGCAGGACTATCACTGCTGCGACTAAAGATTGCTTTGTAAATAATCTTCCTCATCAGTTTCATCTCCTCAGCATCCCAGATAGCCTAGAGGAACTCGATGTTGCAACAGAAACTATTGACTCTCTCTTTTCCAGCACTTTAGACACAGTTGCTCCCCGGCGCTTAAAGAAGATTAAAGAAAATAGTCCAACGCCGTGGTACAACGAGCACACCCGGGCCCTTAAAACAGCAGCCAGAAAAATGGAGTGCAGCTGGAAGAAAACAAAACTGGAAGTTTTTCGCATTTCGTGGAAAGAGAGCATGATTGCATACAGAAAGGCCCTAAAAACTGCTAGATCTGCTTATTTCTCGACTCTCTTAGAATAAAACAAACACAACCCTAGGTATTTATTCGATACAGTGGCTAAATTAACCAAAGATAAAGCTTCACCTTCTGATGTTTGTAAACAGCGCAGCAGTAACGACTTTATGAATTTCTTTACTTGTAAGATTGATAATATTAGGAAAAAAATTATGGCCATGCAGCCGTCTACTACAGTATCACATCAGAGGAAAAATTACATTCATTCACTGCTATAGGAGAAGAAGAATTGGCTAAACTCGTTAAGTCATCAAAATCAACAACATGTATGCTCGACCCTATACCGACTAAACTACTAAAAGAGATGCTTCCAGAGGTCATAGATCCTCTTCTTAATATCATTAATTCATCCTTGACATTAGGATATGTACCGAAAACTTTTAAGTTGGCTATTATTAAACCACTTATTAAAAAAACGCAACTTGATCCTACAAAATTAGTCAATTACAGGCCAATCTCAAATCTACCCTTTCTGTCAAAAATACTAGAAAAGGCAGTGTCTTCACAATTATGCTCCTTTTTAGAAAGAAATGGTATCTGTGAGGATTTCCAGTCAGGATTTAGACCGTATCATAGTACTGAGACTGCTCTCATTAGAGTTACAAATGATTTACTCTTATCATCTGATCGTGGTTGTATCTCTCTGTTAGTGTTACTCGATCTTAGCGCTGCATTCGATACTATCGACCACAACATTCTTTTGAATAGAATCGAAAATTATGTTGGCATTAGTGGAATTTCATTGGCATGGTTTAAATCATACTTATCTGACCGTTATCAGTTTGTAGCAGTAAATGAAGTGATGTCTTCTCCCTCCCCAGTACTTGAGCGAGCTCTTAACGCATTATACTCCATCACGTCTATTGCGGTCTCAAAATTCTGGCCAGTTGATAATACCTAGAATATCAAAATCAACTGCAGGCGGTCGATCCTTTTCCTATTTAGCACCTAAACTCTGGAACAGTCTTCCTAGCATTGTTCGGGAAGCAGACACACTCTGTCAGTTTAAATCTAGACTAAAAACACATCTCTTTACTATGGCATACACATAAAACATTTTTAATTTCTATTATTCAAATCAGTTAAATGATTGTTAGGCTGCATTAACTAGATCAGCCGGAACCGGGAACACTTCCAATAACACCTGATGTACTCGTTACATCATAAGAAGAATGGCATCTACGCTAATGTTAGTCTCTCTGTTTATCCCGAGGTTTACTGCAGTCGGCCGGATCCGGGCCGTATCCAGACCAGATGGTGGACCTTAGCCTGGACATGACGACCATATCCCTGAAGTGTCTGTAGAGACCGTGTCAATTAAACTCTCCCCTGTAAATGCCGCATCGACACGACATCCTCATTAAACCCGTCCCCGGCGTGACGACTCCAATCTTTCGAATAATCCTACGAATATCTATTGATCTAATATGACTTCTGACCTGTAATGTTGCCAGAATCATAAGCATACACTATTTGTTCGTCGGCCAGAGGAGAACTGGCACCCTGACTGAGCCTGGTTTCTCCCAAGGTTTTTTTCTCCATTCTGGCCCTGAAGGAGTTTTGGTTCCTTGCCACCGTCGCCTTTGGCTTTTGGCTTGCTCAGTTGGGGACACTTAAATTTCAACTATATTACTGATCTGCCGCATTGACACTATATGATAATTGAAATGAGCTGATGACATCACCGTTTTCACCAGAGCGGCTGTACAGCCGAATCAAATTCCGTTGCATTATTTTCCTGTTACCACTGTGAAGCTGCTTTGAAACAATTGGCATTGTAAAAAGCGCTATATAAATAAAGGTGATTTGATTTGAACTATTTGTTGTATTACTGCCACCGCTGGACTGGAGTGTGGAACAAGAGTTGCAGCTTAGCTATAAAATTTAATTCATTTTAAAAGCCTTGTATTCTTTAAAAAAGAAAACAAAAAAATGAAAAATCTTCCCAGCACTTCTTTGTAAAATATTTTTATATTCAAAGACAATTTCATTGGCCTCTACTTGAGCAATAAGCCTCTGCCTATCTTGATGATATTTCTGACAATGAATCAATACACGCTCTACTGTTTCTGGGCTACGCCTGAGGCACTGCTCACAGTTACCATCAACATGCTTGTTCATGAGAAATAAGGTACTATTAAGTTTGGTGTGTCCAATCCTCAGCCTGGACAATACCACTTCCTCATGTCTGGTTCTGACTGTACCTGCAATCTTACTTTTGGGCTGGAGACTAAAGAGATGTCTCCCAGAGGACCTATTATCCCAAACATACTGCCATTTTTCATAAGTTCTTGCTTTAATAATGCTCTTGACCTCTGCTTTGCTGTATTTTATGTCAACATCAATGTTTTCTTTACCTGATGCTTTCTTGGCATATGTGTCAGCCAGCTCATTCCCCTCCACCTCTATGTGGGCTGGAACCCATAAGAAAGAACATTTTAAACCTGCCTTTTGCAATCCACTTGCTAACTGTAAAATATCAAGAAGAATATCTTTCCTGGACCCTGAGTAGGAATTCTGGATACTTAAAAGAGCAGAACTAGAGTCAGATGCTATGACTGCTTGTCTATTACCCCCATTGCTTTCTACCCATAACAGGGCAAACCAGATGGCTACAAGCTCTGCCGTATATACAGCCAAATCATCATTTAGCCTCTTAACTACAGCCAGCCGCAGTTCAGGCACCACATGCGCCACTCCCACCCTTTTATCAGTTTAGAAGCATCTGTGAATATGATCATGTCCTGGCTGTAGTGTTCAAAAACCAGAGCTGGTTCTGAAATGCTCTTTTATATCTCTGCTGTGGTGCATCATGGGAGGTGGGAGAAACCAAACTGGGGGTTGAAGGTTTTTATTTTTTAAATTGAAATGCTATTATATAATATGTTGTTATATAATATATTTTTTTATTAAGTCACTTACAAAAAGCTTATAATACTGAGGTTTGTTTATTTGGTGAACTTAATTTCTGTTTGCTTGTGTCTGTCAATGGTTGTGTCCGTGAGTATAAATGCCCTCCAGCTGAACGTCCGCAGTGTCAGTCTGTGATGGAGGCTGAACGTCCGCAGTGTCAGTCTGTGATGGAGGCTGAACGTCCGCAGTGTCAGTCTGTGATGGAGGCTGAACGTCCGCAGTGTCAGTCTGTGATGGAGGCTGAACGTCCGCAGTGTCAGTCTGTGATGGAGGCTGAACGTCCGCAGTGTCAGTCTGTGATGGAGGCTGAACGTCCGCAGTGTCAGTCTGTGATGGAGGCTGAACGTCCGCAGTGTCAGTCTGTGATGGAGGCTGAACGTCCGCAGTGTCAGTCTGTGATGGAGGCTGAACGTCCGCAGTCTCAGTCTGTGATGGAGGCTGAACGTCCGCAGTGTCAGTCTGTGATGGAGGCTGAACGTCCGCAGTCTCAGTCTGTGATGGAGGCTGAACGTCCGCAGTCTCAGTCTGTGATGGAGGCTGAACGTCCGCAGTGTCAGTCTGTGATGGAGGCTGAACGTCCGCAGTCTCAGTCTGTGATGGACGCTGAACGTCCGCAGTCTCAGTCTGTGATGGAGGCTGAACGTCCGCAGTGTCAGTCTGTGATGGAGGCTGAACGTCCGCAGTCTCAGTCTGTGATGGAGGCTGAACGTCCGCAGTGTCAGTCTGTGATGGAGGCTGAACGTCCGCAGTCTCAGTCTGTGATGGAGGCTGAACGTCCGCAGTCTCAGTCTGTGATGGACGCTGAACGTCCGCAGTGTCAGTCTGTGATGGAGGCTGAACGTCCGCAGTCTCAGTCTGTGATGGAGGCTGAACGTCCGCAGTCTCAGTCTGTGATGGAGGCTGAACGTCCGCAGTCTCAGTCTGTGATGGACGCTGAACGTCCGCAGTCTCAGTCTGTGATGGACGCTGAACGTCCGCAGTCTCAGTCTGTGATGGAGGCTGAACGTCCGCAGTCTCAGTCTGTGATGGAGGCTGAACGTCTGCAGTGTCAGTCTGTGATGGAGGCTGAACGTCCGCAGTCTCAGTCTGTGATGGACGCTGAACGTCCGCAGTCTCAGTCTGTGATGGACGCTGAACGTCCGCAGTCTCAGTCTGTGATGGAGGCTGAACGTTCGCAGTCTCAGTCTGTGATGGACGCTGGAGAGGAATGAAGCGCCTGAAGGTTGGAATCATTCAGAGTGAGAAGTTTGTTTTAATGTTATTTATTTTATTACATTACAGCTTCATTAGAAATAAATGGACAAAAGCTTTAGGGTTATTTAGATTATAAATAAAATCAGTTCTATAGTACGGCATAGAAAGTTTTGTAAGAATACACACCTTTAATCCTCTGATCATAGTCATATAGTGCTGTATATGATACTTGTAATGGGATGAATCACTATCAAATCTGATGTTTACCAAGCGTTTGTGAATTCTGAGGAGAGTTTTGGTAAAGGTCCACTTTACGCTCAAATTCCTCAGAATTTGCTTGTATATTTACGAATGTTTCATGAATGAGGCCCCTTGTGTGGAGATGAGGGACTTGAGTATCTTTCTTGTGCCTTTTGCCTTCTCTTCATGTTCTAGTAACTTGTCCTTTTGCACTTCACACTCTTTCGTCTGTTTGATTGTCCCAGAGCTGACTTCATTCCCGCAGTCGCCACTCTCCGCATGTCTTGTGCTTTACTGAGACCTGGAGTCAAGCAGAGGACACCGCAACACCCTGCTCTCAGCCAACTTCCACCTTCAGTAATCTGTGAAAATATACTTAGCAATAACTCTTAATGACGTTACTAATGCTGTATTATAATCATTTAACCCTTTGATCTACCAAGGCAGAGGGTAGCGTCAGTTCCCTGCGGTGTGAATTCCGCTGCTATCTGAGCTCAGATATCAGATGGATGAGGACGCCCTGAATTTGGTGAATGTAAATTATGCAGTGTGCTTCCTAAAGAGCTTTAGAGATGGTTGATCATAGGCGTGTATTGATCTGGTGTAATTCTGTCCTATTTTGATCACTCGTGCACCTAAATGAGCATTAGCACTGATGCAGCCTGTCCTCCCAAAGCACCCTATGTGTGTGTGTATGTGTGTGTTTGGAGACTGTCTGAGCAAGGAGGCAGATAAGGCACTTGAGCTGGGGTGTGTGGGTCCCCCCACTCTTGTGCACCATCTAGTTTTAATGTCCTGTTAACCTAAACTTTGTATGTCACACCCTCATTGTTTTACAGCGGCCTTAGAGCTCTAGTCCCAAAACTGACTTTATTTTTGCTAATAGCCATACTTGACTCATTTTGGGATTGACAGATGTGGATTTGATCAAAGAACAAAGTTACACCTCCTCTTCACCTAACCTGGGAGGGGTTTGAGAACAGGTGTGCTTGCTGCTTATTCTTGGAAATACTCTTCTATGTAATTGTTTTGAATTCATGCAGTTACTATTACTAACCGAATTTTATGTGATGTATCGTCCTCTGGGTGAGCTGGGTGTGATGTTGTTCTCCCTTCAGAATGGACGTCCACATGTTGACTCTACCGTCCACCTTGAGGCTCATGGTACAGCGTTCCAAGCTCTTCTAACCTTGTTTGACCTTTGCTGGGAGCTGATGTAAAAGCTGCCATTAAGTCTCATTTACACAACCATCAGAATATTCTTGTTACTCCAGACATTTAATAGTTCCTTTTTAATCATTTCGTTTCAGTCAGTTCCTAACAATGCCAAAGGAACACGGTCCAGGAGAATAAACTGCTTCCCAGATGAGAAGAGTCCTCCTCGAACTGAAGGTTAACCTGTGACCCGTTGTGCATATTGGTCTCTTTACTGGGTCAGTAGTTTTGGGTTTGCTTCGTGTTCTGTAATTATCTATAAAGGTGCTGATCATTTCAATCCGTGATCACTCATGCACACAGATCTTTAGCATCAACTCAGAACCCTCAGCTCTCATGTGTTAACCTAACTCATGTTACTTTTTTTTTCTTTCTTTTTTTTCTCCCCCTCAATCATGTATTCCCAGTCCTGTTTGTCAAATGCATTGCTCCAGATACAGGAGATGATGCAGTCCTACTAATCTGAATTTTCTCTGGACCTAACCCACATCTTTTGTTTCCAGTTCTCTGGCAGTTCCACTGTAAAAAGCTGAAGCCCCTCCACTCATCTTGTACCAGAGGACACAGTGACGCATCCATTCTCTCCCAACTTACTTCCAGACCCCACACCAAAAACTGGGAGGGCATGGACACATTTTGGTTTATCCTTGATGCCTGGATATATAATTATCCTCTCTTCAACCTAACCCTAACTTTTTGTGCAATTTAAGATCAACCTTAACTCTACATGTACTATTGTCCTCTGGTCAGCCAGGCATCTTTGATCATCTGGATGTTATCCTGTATCTTGGTGGCAGCCAATTCGTAGCTGATGACTTCAGTATGAGGCTTATTCAGATGAATGTTGAGAACTCCAAGCTGTTTTAGTCAAGTCACCTGTGTGCAAGGTGTATAAAGGTATGTATCTTCCAGCCTCATTTGCACCTGGCCTTTGGAAATGTGGAGAGCACTTCAGTAAAATAATTATTTGAAATGTCACTATGACTCCTGGCTTCCATTTGTGGAAATTGGAAACTTGCCCAATGAATCCTTTAATGCAGCCTCTGGTCAACCAATGTTGGGTATAGTAATTGGTGAGGAGCAGAACAGAGGGCAGTGTCAGTCACAGGCAGCAGGTGCATATTAAAAGCCAGTTAAGCTCAGATCGCAGATATATAGGTGCGCCCCATACTTGGTGATGAGAATTAGGGATCAGCGATGTATCTAGCAATGTGCACACTATAAAAAGCTTTAGGGTTGGTTGATCACTGGCGCATGAAGTCAACATTAACAAGCTGTTCACATTGGTGTGTGGCCTCGTTGAAAGCACACTCTCTTACCCGAGGATTCCTATTGTTACCTGACCAAAGATCAAGTTAGTGGCTGTATGCTTTGTAAGTTGCTGTTAAACTTTGCCTGTCTCCATGTGTCCCTTTAAATTGAGCTTATGTCACCTTTTATGTGTTTCTCTTTGTAGTAGGGGTTAGATTTTATGCTATCATTTAATGACCTTTTTGCAGTCATTTATTCCCCTTTCAAACTGCTCTGCATTTCATTCATATTTTTTAATTTATTTTTTATAATTGTACCCTTAAAGCATTAACACTAATGGTGAAGTCTCAGCTTGTTGTGTGAATCTCTCCTTGTTTGGGGACCTAACGTGTGCTGGTAGACCCTCAGTTTTCTGTTCACTGATCAAGGCTGCAGAGAAGGCTCTTAATTAAAACTTGAAGTAGATGAGTAAGCGTTTTGAAGGGTGTAGATTCTGAAATCCACTACCGCTTTTCTATATCCCTAAATGAAATTTATAATCGCAGCCTTAATATCTATCCTCCTACATGTTAAGATTTCTTGTTTGATTGTTTATTATTTTCACGTTCTCTAAAGTTTGTATTTGGTTTCATTCCTTTTTACTGTAACAGTACAGTTATAGAATTATATGCTTTTATTTATATTTTATATTTATAAGCTTTTATTCTTTGCATCTTCCATCACTAAATCAAATCAAATCACCTTTATTTACAGTGGGGAAAACAAGTATTTGATACACTGCCGATTTTGCTGGTTTTCCTACTTACAAAGCATGTAGAGGTCTGTAATTTTTATCATAGGTACACTTCAGCTGTGAGAGACGGAATCTAAAACAAAAATCCAGAAAATCACATTGTATGATTTTTAAATAATTAATTTGCATTTTATTGTATTTGATCACCTACCAACCAGTAAGAATTCCGGCTCTCACAGACCTGTTAGTTTTTCTTTAAGAAGCCCTCCTGTTCTCCACTCATTACCTGTATTAACTGCACCTGTTTGAACTCGTTACCTGTATAAAAGACACCTGTCCACAAACTCAATCAAACAGACTCCAACCTCTCCACAATAACCAAGACCAGAGAGCTGTGTAAGGACATCAGGGATAAAATTGTAGACCTGCACAAGGCTGGGATGGGCTACAGGACAATAGGCAAGCAACTTGGTGAGAAGGCAACAACTGTTGACGCAATTATTAGAAAATGGAAGAAGTTCAAGATGACGGTCAATCTCCCTCAGTCTGGGGAACCATGCAAGATCTCACCTCGTGGGGCATCAATGATCATGAGGAAGGTGAGGGATCAGCCCAGAACTACACGGCAGGACCTGGTCAATGACCTGAAGAGAGCTAGGACCACAGTCTCAAAGAAAACCATTAGTAACACACTACGCCGTCATGGATTAAAATCCTGCAGCACACGCAAGGTCCCCCTGCTCAAGCCAGCGCATGTCCAGGCCTGTCTGAAGTTTGCCAATGACCATCTGGATGATCCAGAGGAGGAATGGGAGAAGGTCATGTGGTCTGATGAGACAAAAATTTAGCTTTTTGGTCTAAACTCCACTCGCCGTGTTTGGAGGAAGAAGAAGGATGAGTACAACCCCAAGAACACCATCCCAACTGTGAAGCATGGAGGTGGAAACATCATTCTTTGGGGATGCTTTTCTGCAAAGGGGACAGGACGACTGCACCGTATTGAGGGGAGGATGGATGGGGCCATGTATCACGAGATCTTGGCCAACAACCTCCTTCCCTCAGTAAGAGCATTGAAGATGGGTCGTGGCTGGGTCTTCCAGCATGACAACGACCCGAAACACACAGCCAGGGCAACTAAGGAGTGGCTCTGTAAGAAGCATCTCAAGGTCCTGGAGTGGCCTAGCCAGTCTCCAGACCTGAACCCAATAGAAAATCTTTGGAGGGAGCTGAAAGTCTGTATTGCCCACCGACAGCCCCGAAACCTGAAGGATCTGGAGAAGGTCTGTATGGAGGAGTGGGCCAAAATCCCTGCTGCAGTGTGTGCAAACCTGGTCAAGAACTACAGGAAACATATGATCTCTGTAATTGCAAACAAAGGTTTCTGTACCAAATATTAAGTTGTGCTTTTCTGATGTATCAAATACTTATGTCATGCAATAAAATGCAAATTAATTACTTAAATCATATTCAGTGTGATTTTTCTGGATTTTTGTTTTAGATTCTGTCACTCACAGTTGAAGAGTACCTATGATAAAAATTACAGACTTCTACATGCTTTGTAAGTGGGAAAACCTGCAAAATCGGCAGTGTATCAAATACTTGTTCTCCCCACTGTATATAGCGCTTTTTACAATGCCAATTGTTTCAAAGCGGCTTCACAGTGGTAACAGGAAAATAATGCAACAGAATTTGATTCGGCTGTACAGCCGCTCTGGAGAAAACGGTGATGTCATCAGCTCATTTCAATTATCATATAGTGTCAATGCGGGCAGATCAGTAATATAGTTGAATTTTGAGTGAAACACTAGAGAATAAGATGACTGTTACATGTCGAGTCTGTTTTGCTTCTCATTTAGCTTATTCCTTTGTTCAGTTTTCCCGCCATTGTCATTAGTCCATTCCATCACCTGTTAATTAGTAATGTCTATCACCTGTGTCTTGTCAATTACCTTGTTTGCCCCTGTGTATTTAGTTCTCAGTTCTCCCTCAGTGTTGTTCAGTTCTCGTCTATGTATACTGGTGTTTTTGGTAACCCTTTCCTGTGAGTTTGTTCAATAAAAGTTCCTGTTCCGAGTTCTCCTTCTCCTTCGTGAGTTTCATCTACACCAAGTTTGTAACAGAAGAGCCGACCAAAACCGTTTTTTTTTTTTTTCTTTTTTTTCTTTTTTTGGTGTTTTCCCCTTTTCTTTGAGTTATTTTCCCGTTTCCCATGGCCCTTCCCGCTGTTTGCCTTCTCTGCCTGGAGCAGGGAGACCGTCCGCTGGAGATCCATACACAGGAATTCCTGGACCTTGCGTGGCAGATGCACTTCCCTGACCGCTCACTCTGTGGTTTTTACTATTCTGGCCTGAGTGAGCGGTCAAAGGCACGTCTTCCAGCGGGCGGTCCCAAGGAGGATTTCGCCGCTTATGTGGAGTGGGTACTGGTAAATCTCGACTCGCCATTCACCATCGGCCCTGCTGAGGAGGACACCAGTACCAGTCCCAGTCCACCACCGCCAGAGACCAACCATCCACCACCGACCACGACCGGAACGAGGGAGTTGCCTGTGCCCGCCGCAGACTGTGGAGACCGGCCTGCCGCGATCGACGAGCCCGAACCCAGGCAGAGGTTGAGAGGAGTCATCACCCCGGAGCCCGGACGACAGCGAGGGTCTGACCAAGTGCGTGAGCCGGCAACATCATGCGTTGTGGAAGGAGTCCTCGTGGAGCTTGAGGGCTGGGAAAGGAGCCTCGCCCACCACCCCGCCGCGGTGGATGCAACGAGGACCTCTGGCGGCTACATGGAGGAACTGAAAGACATTGATGTGGACAATTTAATTGACTTTTTTGAAGATGTGGTACCCAGTTCCCCTGTCTCTCCAGCACCCCCTGTCTCTCCAGCGTCCCAAGTATCTCCAGAGTCTCCTTGTCAAGAATTCCCTCCCAGCCTCCCTCTCCCACCTCCTCAGTCAGCCAGTTCCTCAACCCCACCATCACTGATGTTCTTCAGCTCCGCTGCTCTGCCCACATGCTGTGTGGGTCCGCCCCAGTTCCTCAGTCCATCAGCTTCAGCCAGTGTAGAGGATCCCCTGTCGTTGCCGCCAGTCTCTGCACCCTGCACTCCACCGCGGCCAGTCGACACATCGGCTACGCCCTGGCTCCTCCCTCCCTCGGCTCCACCGGAAACCTCCGGCCATACGGCTTCTCTGGGCTCCCTCGTCTCTCCGGCTCCGCCATGGTCAGTTGTCGACCTGCCTGCACCTTCGGCTTCGGCTTCGTCTGGCTCCTCCTTCCCCCTCTGCTCCGCCTTCATCCTCGGTCCCACCGGCTCAGCCTCTGTCCTGCAGTCATCCGGCACCACCTCGGACGCTCGTTGCCGCGGCTTCTCCTCGGTCTCCTGGGCCTCCGGTCTCGTGCGGGCCCATCAACCCAGCTGCTCCTCCAGTGTCTCCATCTGTGGCTGCTTCGTCGTCGGTCGTCCCCAGGGTGGTTTCCTCCGTATCAACCACTCCATGGCTCCTCCCTCCTCCAACGCCGCCCTGGGGCCTCATCCTGGCTGGTCTCTGGTGCACCATCTGGCTCCTGCTCCAGGCTTCCCACTGGCTCCTCCCTCCTTCCATGCCCCCATGGACTTGTTCTTTCTGTTGGACTGTTTTTCTTTGTTTTGGACTTTGTTTTCTTCTGTTTGTTTCCACGCCCTCCTCCTGAGCCCCCACCCTCCCTCCTCAGATGTTCCTGTTACGGCGCGAGGACGCGCCTACTCGGAGGGGGCGTAATGTTACATGTCGAGTCTGTTTTGCTTCTCATTTAGCTTATTCCTTTGTTCAGTTTTCCTGCCACTGTCATTAGTCCATACCATCACCTGTTAATTAGTAATGTCTAATGTCTAGACAGTAATGTCTATCACCTGTGTCTTGTCAATTACCTCATTTGCCCCTGTGTATTTAGTTCTCAGTTCTCCCTCAGTGTTCGGTTCTCGTCTACGTATACTGGTCTTTTTGAGTGTTCCCTGTGAGTTTGTTCATTAAAAGTTCCTGTTCCGAGTTCTCCTTCGCCTTCGTGAGTTTCATCTACGCCAAGTTTGTAACAATGACTATTGTCTGTACCTTTTACTGAGAGAAAGAACATGTTATCAGTATGTTTTGGTAAGGTATCTGGCTAGAGCTCAGCCAACTCCAACTTTGAAGAAGCTGTGTATCTGTGTATGTGCGCTAGTACTATTTGTTACAGATCAGTATTGGAGGTGGACAACAGGCATCCTAGGGAGATTGACGGACTTGTTGTTCCGGACAAGCTGGCTCCTATTCCCGACCTGGAAGGTCACAACGGGCTTAATTCCGGGATGCAAGTATCAACCATTGATCAATGGAGATATGCTTCTGATTATCAGCCCATGTGTGGAAATTAACTGGCTATCTATTTTCTCTTAGCCAAACAATCATTCAACCTGCAGTAATGACATAGCTAGACCTTGAGAAGAGTATAATTGCTTTGAAATATGTATGCAGAGAGTGTGTCCTACGAACTCTGTGTGAGACTTGAAACTGGCTTCTGCTGATGAAACTGCAAACTATTCTTCAGTAATTTCTTTAATCGCACTTCTGATTAAAGAAATTACTACTTTCTTTAATCTGGTCTCGGGTCCTAAACAGTTGTCCCCAACAGTTTATTTTCTAGTATTTGAAGGAAACTTATGGAACATTTTTCCTTTTGAGTTTCTTGTAGTTCGTCTTCCAGGTGAGCCATGCAGTGTGATTGTTGTGTGTTTTTTTTTATTTTTTTTTATTTTTTTTTTTTTGTTCTTTGGTCTCACTTGTCCCTGAACTTCCCTCACCTAGGTAAGCCTCTATAATTTAAAGTTTCTACTCTGATTTACTCTGGAAAGTTGAAGAGCTTTTATGGTAAACAGTTTTGTTAGAATATGGCCATCTTGCAATGCAGCCTCTGATCAACCTATATTAGGTTTGTAACCTTTGTGAGGACTGGAACAGGGTAGAGTCAGTCACCTGCAGGTGAAGATCCAAAACCAGAAGCTCAGGTATCAGATCGGGGCGCCCCAAACATGGGTTTCAGGCAAATAACGCAGCAGAAATCTATTTAGCAATGTGTTCAAGGTTTAGGGGTGGTTAATCATTGCATTCATTGAATCAACGATAACAATGTTAGTGTTTATTAGCTTGTTTACCAAGGCTCACCACATTTCGTTTTTTTTTTTTTTAAACCAGACTTGAGATGTTTCTAATGAGACCACACCCATGCGCAGCCTTTCACACGCAAATCGTCCATGTGAGGCACGCAACCTGCAAAAAACCCCATCACCTCAAAACAAACATCAAGCTTCATAATTCTTTTGCTTTTCATTGAGTTTGGAAGACATGCTGTGAGTTTACCTTGGATTTACCTCAGAAGAATGCGTTTTTTTTTTTTTTTTTTTTTTTTTTTTGATATCCAGCGGAGGTAAGTAACCTAATTTATTCTCTTACATTAGTGTTATTGTTACATAAACTGTAACATGTTAGACTATTTAGACAGTGTTTACTGTGAAATATCTGCTCAAACATCGATGTTTACATTGTGCTAAACAATGTTTCATAGAGTAAATGGTCTCTGTAAGTGTTGAGTTTGAGTCATTTAAAAAGCAAAATGCACTCACTTCATGACATAACATGATTTCCATTTGGGATCTGAAGTGGCTTATCACAGAATGAGGCAGACCATATATTATTTTGAAGTATTGTGTATATATAATTGATTAATGCTATGTCGATTGGAATTGCATCACAAATATACTTTTAATCTTATGAAAATACCTGAGATGGCTTGAAGACAGAAACATACTCTTGCAGTTGTGTTTATTGTCTTTAAGTCAAAGCATTTCTTTTTATTCAGCTACAGCGACATGGATATCCTGGAACGTCATGTTATTTTACTTCTGTGAGGCATATTTGGACTTTCTGCTCGAGGTCGCCCTACGGCTTCCAGTATGAATTAAACATGCATAACAGTTCAAATGATTTATAGTTATAGGCCGCCTGCATCTTTCCCAAAAAATAAGTTCTGTTTTATTTAATAAATGATAATAATGCCCTACAAGTAGGCACAACAAACCTGGTGTTCATTTATTTATTTAAAAAAAAAAATATATATATATATATATATATAGCTAGCCAAAAGTATTGGGACACCTCTCCAAATCATTGCAATCAGGTGTTCCAATCACATCCATGGCCACAGGTGTATAAATCAAGCACTAGGCATGCAGACGCGTCTACAAACATTTGGGAAAGAATGGGTCGCTCTCAGGAGCTCAGTGAACTCAAGCGTGGTACCGTGTAAGTTGCCACCTGTGCAATAAGTCCATTCGTGAAATTTCCTCACTACTAAATATTCCACGCTCAACTGTTAGTGGGATTATAACAAAGTGGAAGCAATTGGGAACAACAGCAACTCAGCCACGAAGTGGTAGGCCACGTAAAATCACAGAGCGGGGTCAGCGCATGTTGAGGTGCACAGTACGCAGAAGTCGCCAACTTTCTGCAGAGTCAATAGCTACAGACCTCCAAACTTCGTGTGGCCTTCAGATTAGGTCAAGAACAGTGCGTAGAGAGCTTAATGGAATGGGTTTCCATGGCCGAGCAGCTCATCCAAGCCTTACATCACCAAGTGCAATGCAAAGCGTGGGATGCAGTGGGGTAAAGCACGCCGCCACTGGACTCTAGAGCAGTGGAGATGTGTTCTTTGGAGTGACCAATCACACTTCTCTGTCTGGCAATCCCATGGACGAGTCTGGGTTTGGCGGTTGCCAGGAGAACGGGACTTGCCTGACTGCATTGTGCCAAGTGTAAAGTTTGGTGGAGGGGGGATTATGGGGTGGGGTTGTTTTTCAGGGGTTGGGCTTGGCCCCTTAGCTCCAGTGAAAGGAACTCTTAATGCTTCAGCATGCCAAGACATTTTGGACAATTTCATGCTCCCAACTTTGTAGGAACAGTTTGGGGATGGCCCCTTCCTGTCCCAACATGACTGCGCACCAGTGCACAAAGCAAGGTCCATAAAGACATAGATGAGCGAGTTTGGTGTGGAGGAACTTGACTGGCCTGCAGTCCTGCAAACCTTGTGGAAAGCCTTCCCAGAAGAGTTGAAGCTGTTATAGCTGCAAAGGGTGGGCCAACTCCATATTAAATCCTACGGATTAAGAATGGCATGACTTTTATGCCCCTTTCCTTTTTATTTTTTTTATTGTAAAACTGTATTGTAGTTTTAAGGCTGATTTATACTTTGGCATCGGACCTATGCCGTAGCTTCTATGCTGTAGGCTATGCAGCGGTTTTCATTTATACGTCTGTGTCGTTGTCCGTGTTGACATGCAATTACACATGCAGACAGCTCAGCGCTGCTTATTTGGTGATTGGTCCGCTTCTAGTAGACTAATCACAGTGCTTGTCCATGTCAAATTGACGTGTTACCTTTTTTTGGAGAGGTACTCCACAGGCTACGTTGTAGGTTCGATGCAGAAGTATAAATCAGCCTTAACTAAATGTAATTTGTATTTATCCATGTTATGCTTCAGCATTTCTAAGCTATTATAGACCTGTTTGACTGAACCGCTCACTACTGCAACTCACAGATGGACCTTATTTACAAATATAACTGTCACACTTATGTTACTTTAGACAAATTAGCAATGTAAATTCACTTAAATCTTTTTTTTTGTTCCAGTGACACCCTGACATGATGCTGAAGCAACCTTCTGGAAAGCCAACAGCTCCCCAGATGAGAAGTCCTTCCAGGTTTGAAGACCAACCTGTTATATTTAAATTTAGCTTGTTCTCTTTACTGGGTTTAACCATATTCCCCAAAAACCTTATGTTCCCATACTTCAGTGCAACTTGTGATCAACCATTGCTAGGCAGAGTGTAGCGTTAGTTCCCTCCAGATGTAAATCCGCTGCTATTTGAGCTTAGATATCAGATAGATGGGGGCACCCTGAACTTGGTGACTGGAAATTATGCAATGTGCTCATTAAAGAGCTTTAGGGATGGTTGATCATAGGTGTAATTTTGCTGTGTAGGTGCTGTGCTGTTTTAGCTTACAGTGCTGGACTGTCCTATTTGATCACTCATGCACCTAAATGAGCATTGGCACTACTGCTGAGGTTTCAGCCTGTCCCCCTTTTGTGTGGAGACAGTCTGAGCAAGGATGCAGTTAAGGCACTTGAGGGTTTTTTTTTTTTTTTCCTCCTCCTTCACCTGTCTATTTTTAATGTCCTGTTAACCTACACTTTGCATCTCACGGTTTTACAGCTGTCTAACAGTTCCAAAACTGACTTAATTCTAGCCAATAGCCACAATTTGCTGCTCTTGGTATTGACTGAGACCTGGATTTGATCAAAGAAGAAAGTTACACCTCCCTCTATCAACTTCACCAAACCTTTTAGGGGTTTGAGAAAGGTGTGTTTTCTGCTTATTCTTGGTGATACTCTTGTGCAATCATTCTTTGGAATTCATGAAGTTATTAATAACTTCTAACCCTAACTGAATTTTATCTCTCTTTTTTTTTTAAATTAATTGTTCTCTAGGTGAGCTGTTCTTTCAGAATGGAAGTCCTCATGTTGAGACGATCCATGGTACTCATGGTACAGAATTCCAAGCTCTTCTAACCTTGTTTTACCTCTAATTGCAGCTGTTGCATCAGTTCACAGCTGTGTTTCATTTACACAACCATCAGAATATTCTTGTTACTCTAGACCAGGGATGGGCAAACTCGGTCCTGGGCCCGTATTTATCAAGCTTCTCAAAGTGCCGTTTTAGTCTGAGTGCTGAGAATTCATGAAATGTACTCCTACTTTCAAACTTAAGTATAAAAGCAAGTTATCAAATTTCTTAAAGCTAAGAATCACTCTTACTCTCCCAGTTATTTAAGACAGCTCGAGAGGTCTCTCAAGTGGTTAGGAGTTGCCAGTAGGAGCTTGTGATGGCACTAAGGAGACAGAGATGTGCGCAAATCTTTCAGGAGAAGGAGAACGTTTTTGAAATGTTTGTCGACGAGCAGTTAATCAAACGGTATCTTTTGGACAGAGCAGGCATCATCTTTGTCAGCGCTTCTTCCTCCCGCCAGTTCGGTTTTCTTTTGGAATCCATGGTGGCTGATTATATTAGTATAAAATCTAGGCTATATATAGGCAGGTCAGTTAACAGCACACAGGTTTAAAATTTGTAATTAAGACATGGTGGAAAACTTGTTTATCTTTCATTTTCAATGTGTATATCATGTATTCTCTTAAATTCTTTATTGTCAAATGTGTGTTGAATGTAAACTCCTCTTAGGAATTTCACCATTCAATGTGAATTTATCCGAGAATATTCTTAAATAAGGAAATCTATTCAGTGATTGGTCCATGCCTATGTCGTCATCCAAAATCCCGTTTGTGGCACAGCAAAGTGTCGTGAACCATCTCTAAGACTGACACTTAAGATTTAGTCCTACACTTCACTTAAATTACGACTCGGATGCTTGATAACTAACTTTTAAGCGCAGCTTTGAGCCAAGAAATGTTTTACTCTTAAGTCAATTCTTAGCAGTGTTCTTGTGAGTAATTCTCAGAGGCTTGATTAAATACGGGCCCTGGAGGGCCACTGCCCTGCAGAGTTTAGTTCCAACCCTAATCAAACACACCTGAACCAGCTAATCAATGCCTTCAGGATTACTAGAAAGCTACAGGCAGGTGAGTTTGATCAGGGTTGGAGCTAAACTCTGCAGGGCAGTGACCCTCCAGGACCATGTTTGCCCATCCCTGCTCTAGACCCATTAACAGTTTTAGTCATTGCTTTCAGTCAGTTCCTGACAATGCCAAGGGAACACTGTCCATTAGAATAAACCGCTGCCCAGATGAGAAGAGTCCTCCTTGAATTGAAGACTAACCTGTATACCATTTGTGCATATTGGTCTCTTTACTGGGTCGACAGTTTTATGGTGACTACCAGCATTCAACCAATTTCTGCAAGATGCTAGTAATGGAAGCAAAATCACTTTAAACAAAGCACAGCCGCATGTCTGAAGGTAGGAAGTTACAGCTTGCACTTTCAACTTGAGCATTTTCTGTTTGTTTTCAAGTATTCTATACTAAGAATACCCCATACTATTTTAGCTTTTAAGCATTCATTTGTGTTTGAGAACCAAGAGCATCCACTGAGTAATGTTTTTTCCTGATCAATGTTTTGTTTCTCCTATTGTATTTAATTGCATTATAGCACAAAACTCATTTTTTAACTACTTTATTTATTTATTTTTTTAGTCTTAAACTTTGTCTGCATGTGCCCCTTTAAATTAACAACTTACAAAGCATACAGCCACTAATTTGAAATAAGATTTAAAATACTGATTTTCAAAACCCAAAATCTGCCAGACTGTCCCAATATGGCACAGACTGAAAGATGTTGAAAATTTGTTTTGATTTATTCATGTGCTGTAGTTTTATTTATAAAGGTGCTTTTCAATCAGTGATCACTTCTGCATTAGTGCCAAAGATCTAACTGCACAAGCCTCAGCCCTCATGTGGAGACCTAACTCATGTGAAGGCCTGAGTCTACCAGCACAAGGCTGCAGATAATGCATTAAATGTAATAATAATAAAAAAAAATTCTCTCCATGTACACCACTCATAGTCCTGTTTGTCACATGCATTGCTTCTGCTTCAGATACAGGAGATGCAGTCCTATTCTGAATTTTCTCAATGCCTCACCCACAACTTTCTGGCAGTTCTGCTGTCCCAAAGCTGAAGCCACCCTCCGTCTTCTACCAGAGGACACATGGGACATCCACTCTCCCAACTTCTCAGTTTTTGGTGTGGGATCTAAAAAAAAAAGGGAAGGCAGGGAAAACTACATGTTCGTTTATCCCTGATGGCCGAAGATGTAATTATCCTCCATGCAACTAACTGGTTTTCTTACAATTAATATCAAGCTTAACTTTTACATGTACTACATTGTCCGGTCAGCTGGGCATGTTTGAGCAGCTGTTTGTGCTGATATCCTGTAACTTGATGGCAGCTAATTTGTAGTTGACTTCAGCATGAGGCTTATTCGGGTGAATTCTGAAAAACCCATCACTAGGGGTGTAACGATACATCGTTATATTGCGATATAATGATATCGTTAAATGTGACGATATGTATCCTTAATGTAAACTATATTATTTGCGATTTTACAGTAAGCTGAGCCTTGGATAAAACTAACTATATTTATAAGGTATAATTTACCCAAAATGTCAATTCTGTCATGTACTCACCCTCATGTCGGTTCGTTTAACTTCTAAACACAAATGTATTTATGAAACCTGAGCTTCTTTCCCTCCATTTAAAGTCCATTCCTCTAAAACTGAAAAGATCCCAAAAATGGCAAAGGCATCTCAAAAATAATCAATCGAGTTGTCAAATCCAAGTCTTCTGAAGAGACATGATGGCTTTATATGATGAACAGATTTACATTGTCGCACATACTGTAGTAAACACGGACGTTCAAATGCTTGCATGACACGTGAAAAAATGCTGTCTTGCTATTAGAAATGTGATTTGCATTGATCGTCTGAAGCGCATGCGCTGGAACGACACTCCTCAAAGTGAAAGCGCAAACACCATTAAAATCAATATCACATTTAGTTTTAGTAGTGTGATTTATTCAAAGGGTTTTAGATGATTTATTCTTATGTATAGTGCATGAATACTGGGAGAGTCTGTGCGCATGTGGCTTGTCTGTGTAGAGATCCAAAAAATGCCTGTATTGAAAACATGTAGTGCGTGAGGGGGAAAAATTAGTTTACGGAGTTTCAGTGACCTTACTACATCAAACAACTATATATAATTTTGAATATGTATAATAATGCAATGGGGGAATATTTGTGGGTCCTGATAATACAATAAAATTTATTTTAATAATAAAAAAAAAATCTTTATTTTGACTTAAAATATCGCTATGCGTATCGTGAGTTCAGTACCATGATTTGTATCGAATCGTGACAAGTGTATCGTTGCACCCCTACTCATATACACCTTTATAGCTTACATACAGGTGATTTATCTTCTAGTCTTATTTGCACTTGGCCTTTGGTAATGTGGAGAACACTTCAGTAAAGTAATTATGTCTCCTGGCTTCTATTTGTGCAAATTGGAAAATTGCCCAATGAGTTTTTACCTATACTGATCATGGCCCTAGCCATTTTCTATTCTATCCTCTACTTTTTTTATTTAATTTATTTTCTACTTTTTTTTATTTAAAAAAAAAATTAAATTCTGTCCTGCAATCTAGTGGTGAGAATTGATTTCGTCCCAATGACTCAAATCCATTTTTTTTTTTTTTTTTTTTTTTTTTGACTGGTCATGGCCCTAGCCATTGTTTTTAATGTAATATTTTATTTTCAATGAAAATGTAATAAAGTATTTAATTATTTGTAAATTCATTTAATTATGAACAATTCACTATGACTCACTTATAGTATTTGGAAAGTCTGCAAAATGTATCAAAAGGATAAAAAAGAAAAAAGTGATATATTATATTAGTGCTGTCAATTTGCGTGTTAGGTTATGGGAAATTACAACATCTCCCCCCAAGCCAGAACTCGTCTGGAAAGGTTTGTAGTAGGGAGAATGAGGAGGGGCACTGGCCGACGCATCTCTGACTGTACTATGTCGCCTGTGATTGGTTCCCGTCTAGGAACAATGCCTTTTTTGGCCTATGGGCCAGGTGGGTAGCTTGTTCTTTTCTTTTTAGTGTGATAGTGAGGTCGTGACTAAACTTTACTGATGAGAATTATTATTCTGTTTTTTTAGGAATTGCGAAGTTTCCGGTCTGAACTTGCTCTGGACCAGCGAATCAAGCCGAAGCCCGATAATCCTGATCCAGCATCGCAACACCCCCAGAGGTGAAGTTTACGTAAGGTACCGTAAGTCGTTTAACAAAGGGGGATTCCCGATCGTTTACCCTCCGAAATCTGAGAGATCCTATTTTGGGAGGACGAATCAGAAAATGTGCGACCTGTCTGGGTCTCACATTTTCCAACGAACCTGTCTGGGTTAGATTCGTCTCCCCATCCCGTCTCTCTGCACACCACGGGGGGCAAGAGAGAGACCGGAGGGGATGAGGATTTTTGATCTAATTTATAGGTCCATTTAGGTGGGGTTTTGTTGTAATCCGTTTTATTTGGTTGGGTTAGCCTAACGGGTAAGTTTCAGTGTGGTAGTGGGGTCATGTCTAAACTTTACAGATGAAGATTATTGTTCTTGTTTCCTTTTCTGGTTCTTAGGAACTGTGAAGTTTCCGGTCTGAACTTGCTCTGGACCAGCGAACCAAGCCGAAGCCCGATAATCCTGATCCAGCATCGCAGTTCCCCCAGAGGTGAAGTATTTTGTTATACGGTAAAGGTCAGAGAGGTTTGGGTTTATGAAAACGGTAAAAAACGGGTGAAAGGGCGGTTGTCAAGGTGCACATTTGGATGGATTATGTCTCAATATTTAATTGGGCTAAAAATGTTTAAAACTCACGTCAAGGAAAGGTGAGGACGGGGTTAATCGAACGCTCCCACTCTAGATGATATTAGTCGTATTGTTTGAGATCGGTCGGTTAGACGTGCGGGTTGAAAAAATGTTGTTCGGTCGACAGGTGCCCTGGTAGGTAGGTAGGTTTACTGTAAAAGTGGGTTTAAGAGTCAATTTTCCTATTTTTTTTTTTTTTCCTTTTACAATGGGTAGGGTTAGCGTGGGGATTGGGGTTCTAGTCGATAGGGTTGATGCGGGTGGGTTTCTAGTCCGTGGGTCTGTGACGGGTAGGGTTAGTGTAGGAGTAGGGGTCCTGTTAGTTTTTTTTTTTTTGTCCTTTGGAATTTAATCAGGGTTCTAGCTAATAGGGTTGATGCGGGTAGGTTTCTAGTCCGTGGGTCTGTGACGGGTAGGGTTAGTGTAGGAGTAGAGGTCCTGTTAGTTTTTTTTTTTTTGTCCTTTGGAATTTAATCGGGGTTCTAGCTAATAGGGTTGATGCGGGTGGGTTTCTAGTCCGTGGGTCTGTGACGGGTAGGGTTAGTGTAAGAGTGGGGGTCACGTTAGTGTATTTTTTTGTCTTTAGGGTTAGGATTTATGTAAGTCCAATCAACAGGTCCCGGAGGACCTGAAGACGGTTGTGCACTGTCCATCCGTTCCACTGACCGCTTTGAAACAGTGTGGGATCAGGAAGGATCCCGCCCCAAACTCTCCTTTGCTCTATAATTGCTTTTTTTGGAGATGATTTTATTTATGTAGTTACGTATGTGTTCATTTATTTATTTGTTTGTTTGTTTGTTTATTTATTTATTTACTTATTTATTTATCTATCCATCTATATATTTATTTATTTCTTTCTTTTTTTCTCTCCATCTGTGTACAACCATATGTGAATACTTGGAGAGACCCATATTCTGGTAGACCAGTGACACCTAGTGTTTAAAAGTATTAAGACCTCCTAACAAGTGTGTAGGTAGGTTCAAGGACGGCGCGGCCCCTGGAGGAGACCCCAAAGGGTCTGGTAGGCCGTCATATTTTTGTTAATTTCTGTTAAGGTCATAGGTATCTAGCCCCAAGTTTTAATATGACCTGTGTTTAGTTTTTAGGTCTTAAAATCCCCCCTGAACACTGGAAGGTCAAGAGGTCAGCCTGTCTGCCATAGACAGTAAAAAGATGAAAATATAAGAGTAAGGCTACAATGGGTAGGTTTAGGTACAGAGAGGGGTTAGATGTCCAGGGGTGAGATGGGTAGGGTTAGGTGTAGAGAGGGGTCAGATGTCCAGGGGTGAGATGGGTAGGGTTAGGGTTAGGGTTAGGGTTAGGGTTAGGGTTAGGGTTAGGTTAGGGTTAGGGTTTAGGGTTAGGGTTAGGGTTAGGGTTAGGGTTAGGTAATAGGGTTATTTGCGAACTTGAGCCCCCCCCCAGTTGAGCCCCCCCCCCATATATCCGCCCCCTTTGGTCCTAGGGGGCGGAGACTTTGTATTTATACTAATTAGGCCACGCCCAGACGATTGGGCATGGTCCCATGTCTCTAGCTCCTCCCCTTTTCGAGTTATGGTGTTGAGCCCCCCCATATCTCCGCCCCCTTTGGTCTTAGGGGGCGGAGACTTCGTACTTATCCTAATTAGGTCACGCCCAGTCGATTGGGCGTGGTCCCATGTCTCTAGCTCCTCCCCTTGTCGAGTTAGCGTGTTGAGCCCCCTCACATATGTCCGCTCCCTTTGGTCCTAGGGGGCGGAGACTTCGTATTTATACTAATTAGGCCACGCCCAGTCGATTGGGCGTGGTCCCATCCCTCTAGCTCCTCTCCTTGTCGAGTTATTGTGTTGAGCCCCCCCATATATAGGACTTGGGTGGGTGGGATTTCTGACTTGGGTGGGTGGGACTTGTGTTTGAGTTGGGTGGGACTTGGGTGGGATTTGTGTTTGAGTTGGGTGGGACTTGGGTGGGTGGGACTTGTGTTTGACTTGGGTGGGTGGGACTTGTGTTTGAGTTGGGTGGGACTTGAGTGGGTGGGACTTGTGTTTGACTTGTGTTGGACTTGGGTGGGTGGGACTTGTGTTTGACTTGGGTTGGACTTGGGTGGGTGGGACTTGTGTTTGACTTGGGTGGGACTTGTGTTTGACTTGGGTTGGACTTGGGTGGGTGGGACTTGTGTTTGACTTGGGTTGGACTTGGGTGGGTGGGACTTGTGTTTGACTTGGGTTGGACTTGGGTGGGTGGGACTTGTGTTTGACTTGGGTGGGACTTGTGTTTGACTTGGGTTGGACTTGGGTGGGTGGGACTTGTGTTTGACTTGGGTTGGACTTGGGTGGGTGGGACTTGTGTTTGACTTGGGTGGGACTGGGGTGGGTGGGACTTGTGGGTGGGACTTAGGTGGGTGGGACTTAGGTGGGTGGGACTTGTGTTTGACTTGGGTTGGACTTGGGTGGGTGGGACTTGTGTTTGACTTGGGTGGGACTCCAGCGCCACCAGGTGACGAGTTATGGTGTTGAGCCCCCATATTAGGGTTGAGTTTTGCAGTTTTCAGGCCGTCATATTTTTGTTAATTTCTGTTAAGGTCATAGGTATCTAGCCCCAAGTTTTAATATGACCTGTGTTTAGTTTTTAGGTCTTAAAATCCCCCCTGAACACTGGAAGGTCAAGAGGTCAGCCTGTCTGCCATAGACAGTAAAAAGATGAAAATATAAGAGTAAGGCTACAATGGGTAGGTTTTAGGTATAGAAAGGGGTTAGATGCCCAGGGGTGATGCCCAGGTGGTTGTGGTGGGTAGGGTTAGGTGTAGAGAGGGGTCAGATGTCCAGGGGTGAGATGGGTAGGGTTAGGTGTAGAGAGGGGTTAGGGTTAGGGTTAGGGTTAGGGTTAGGGTTAGGTTAGGTTAGGGTTAGGGTTAGGTTAGGGTTAGGGTTAGGGTTAGGGTTAGGGTTAGGGTTAGGTTAGGGTTAGGGTTAGGGTTAGGTAATAGGGTTATTTGCGAACTTGAGCCCCCCCCCAGTTGAGCCCCCCCCCCATATATCCGCCCCCTTTGGTCCTAGGGGGCGGAGACTTTGTATTTATACTAATTAGGCCACGCCCAGACGATTGGGCATGGTCCCATGTCTCTAGCTCCTCCCCTTTTCGAGTTATGGTGTTGAGCCCCCCCATATCTCCGCCCCCTTTGGTCTTAGGGGGCGGAGACTTCGTACTTATCCTAATTAGGTCACGCCCAGTCGATTGGGCGTGGTCCCATGTCTCTAGCTCCTCCCCTTGTCGAGTTAGCGTGTTGAGCCCCCTCACATATGTCCGCTCCCTTTGGTCCTAGGGGGCGGAGACTTCGTATTTATACTAATTAGGCCACGCCCAGTCGATTGGGCGTGGTCCCATCCCTCTAGCTCCTCTCCTTGTCGAGTTATTGTGTTGAGCCCCCCCATATATAGGACTTGGGTGGGTGGGATTTCTGACTTGGGTGGGTGGGACTTGTGTTTGAGTTGGGTGGGACTTGGGTGGGATTTGTGTTTGAGTTGGGTGGGACTTGGGTGGGTGGGACTTGTGTTTGACTTGGGTGGGTGGGACTTGTGTTTGAGTTGGGTGGGACTTGAGTGGGTGGGACTTGTGTTTGACTTGTGTTGGACTTGGGTGGGTGGGACTTGTGTTTGACTTGGGTTGGACTTGGGTGGGTGGGACTTGTGTTTGACTTGGGTGGGACTTGTGTTTGACTTGGGTTGGACTTGGGTGGGTGGGACTTGTGTTTGACTTGGGTTGGACTTGGGTGGGTGGGACTTGTGTTTGACTTGGGTTGGACTTGGGTGGGTGGGACTTGTGTTTGACTTGGGTGGGACTTGTGTTTGACTTGGGTTGGACTTGGGTGGGTGGGACTTGTGTTTGACTTGGGTTGGACTTGGGTGGGTGGGACTTGTGTTTGACTTGGGTGGGACTGGGGTGGGTGGGACTTGTGGGTGGGACTTAGGTGGGTGGGACTTAGGTGGGTGGGACTTGTGTTTGACTTGGGTTGGACTTGGGTGGGTGGGACTTGTGTTTGACTTGGGTGGGACTCCAGCGCCACCAGGTGACGAGTTATGGTGTTGAGCCCCCATATTAGGGTTGAGTTTTGCAGTTTTCAGGCCGTCATATTTTTGTTAATTTCTGTTAAGGTCATAGGTATCTAGCCCCAAGTTTTAATATGACCTGTGTTTAGTTTTTAGGTCTTAAAATCCCCCCTGAACACTGGAAGGTCAAGAGGTCAGCCTGTCTGCCATAGACAGTAAAAAGATGAAAATATAAGAGTAAGGCTACAATGGGTAGGTTTTAGGTATAGAAAGGGGTTAGATGCCCAGGGGTGATGCCCAGGTGGTTGTGGTGGGTAGGGTTAGGTGTAGAGAGGGGTCAGATGTCCAGGGGTGAGATGGGTAGGGTTAGGTGTAGAGAGGGGTTAGGGTTAGGGTTAGGGTTAGGGTTAGGGTTAGGGTTAGGTTAGGGTTAGGGTTAGGGTTAGGGTTAGGTTAGGGTTAGGGTTAGGGTTAGGGTTAGGGTTAGGGTTAGGGTTAGGGTTAGGGTTAGGGTTAGGGTTAGGGTTAGGGTTAGGGTTAGGTTAGGGTTAGGGTTAGGGTTAGGATTAGGGTTAGGGTTAGGGTTAGGGTTAGGGTTAGGGTTAGGGTTAGGGTTAGGGTTAGGGTTAGGGTTAGGGTTAGGGTTAGGTTAGGGTTAGTTAGGGTTAGGGTTAGGGTTAGGGTTAGGGTTAGGGTTAGGTTAGGGTTAGGGTTAGGGTTAGGGTTAGGGTTAGGGTTAGGTTAGGGTTAGGGTTAGGGTTAGGGTTAGGGTTAGGGTTAGGTTAGGTTAGGTTAGGGTTAGGGTTAGGGTTAGGGTTAGGTTAGGGTTAGGGTTAGGGTTAGGGTTAGGTTAGGGTTAGGGTTAGGGTTAGGGTTAGGGTTAGGGTTAGGGTTAGGGTTAGGGTTAGGTTAGGTTAGGTTAGGTTAGGGTTAGGGTTAGGGTTAGGGTTAGGGTTAGGGTTAGGGTTAGGGTTAGGGTTAGGGTTAGGGTTAGGGTTAGGGTTAGGTTAGGTTAGGGTTAGGGTTAGGGTTAGGGTTAGGGTTAGGGTTAGGGTTAGGGTTAGGGTTAGGGTTAGGGTTAGGGTTAGGGTTAGGTTAGGGTTAGGGTTAGTTAG
>CM077170.1:0-2500 GCA_039654105.1 Coreius guichenoti | reverse complement strand
GTTAGGGTTAGGGTTAGGGTTAGGGTTAGGGTTAGGGTTAGGGTTAGGGTTAGGGTTAGGGTTAGGGTTAGGGTTAGGGTTAGGGTTAGGGTTAGGGTTAGGGTTAGGGTTAGGGTTAGGGTTAGGGTTAGGGTTAGGGTTAGGGTTAGGGTTAGGGTTAGGGTTAGGGTTAGGGTTAGGGTTAGGGTTAGGGTTAGGGTTAGGGTTAGGGTTAGGGTTAGGGTTAGGGTTAGGGTTAGGGTTAGGGTTAGGGTTAGGGTTAGGGTTAGGGTTAGGGTTAGGGTTAGGGTTAGGGTTAGGGTTAGGGTTAGGGTTAGGGTTAGGGTTAGGGTTAGGGTTAGGGTTAGGGTTAGGGTTAGGGTTAGGGTTAGGGTTAGGGTTAGGGTTAGGGTTAGGGTTAGGGTTAGGGTTAGGGTTAGGGTTAGGGTTAGGGTTAGGGTTAGGGTTAGGGTTAGGGTTAGGGTTAGGGTTAGGGTTAGGGTTAGGGTTAGGGTTAGGGTTAGGGTTAGGGTTAGGGTTAGGGTTAGGGTTAGGGTTAGGGTTAGGGTTAGGGTTAGGGTTAGGGTTAGGGTTAGGGTTAGGGTTAGGGTTAGGGTTAGGGTTAGGGTTAGGGTTAGGGTTAGGGTTAGGGTTAGGGTTAGGGTTAGGGTTAGGGTTAGGGTTAGGGTTAGGGTTAGGGTTAGGGTTAGGGTTAGGGTTAGGGTTAGGGTTAGGGTTAGGGTTAGGGTTAGGGTTAGGGTTAGGGTTAGGGTTAGGGTTAGGGTTAGGGTTAGGGTTAGGGTTAGGGTTAGGGTTAGGGTTAGGGTTAGGGTTAGGGTTAGGGTTAGGGTTAGGGTTAGGGTTAGGGTTAGGGTTAGGGTTAGGGTTAGGGTTAGGGTTAGGGTTAGGGTTAGGGTTAGGGTTAGGGTTAGGGTTAGGGTTAGGGTTAGGGTTAGGGTTAGGGTTAGGGTTAGGGTTAGGGTTAGGGTTAGGGTTAGGTTAGGGTTAGGGTTAGGGTTAGGGTTAGGGTTAGGGTTAGGGTTAGGGTTAGGGTTAGGGTTAGGGTTAGGGTTAGGGTTAGGGTTAGGGTTAGGGTTAGGGTTAGGGTTAGGGTTAGGGTTAGGGTTAGGGTTAGGGTTAGGGTTAGGGTTAGGGTTAGGGTTAGGGTTAGGGTTAGGGTTAGGGTTAGGGTTAGGGTTAGGGTTAGGGTTAGGTTAGGGTTAGGGTTAGGGTTAGGGTTAGGGTTAGGGTTAGGGTTAGGGTTAGGGTTAGGGTTAGGGTTAGGGTTAGGGTTAGGGTTAGGGTTAGGGTTAGGGTTAGGGTTAGGGTTAGGGTTAGGGTTAGGGTTAGGGTTAGGGTTAGGGTTAGGGTTAGGGTTAGGGTTAGGGTTAGGGTTAGGGTTAGGGTTAGGGTTAGGGTTAGGGTTAGGGTTAGGGTTAGGGTTAGGGTTAGGGTTAGGGTTAGGGTTAGGGTTAGGGTTAGGGTTAGGGTTAGGGTTAGGGTTAGGGTTAGGGTTAGGGTTAGGGTTAGGGTTAGGGTTAGGGTTAGGGTTAGGGTTAGGGTTAGGGTTAGGGTTAGGGTTAGGGTTAGGGTTAGGGTTAGGGTTAGGGTTAGGGTTAGGGTTAGGGTTAGGGTTAGGGTTAGGGTTAGGGTTAGGGTTAGGGTTAGGGTTAGGGTTAGGGTTAGGGTTAGGGTTAGGGTTAGGGTTAGGGTTAGGGTTAGGGTTAGGGTTAGGGTTAGGGTTAGGGTTAGGGTTAGGGTTAGGGTTAGGGTTAGGGTTAGGGTTAGGGTTAGGGTTAGGGTTAGGGTTAGGGTTAGGGTTAGGGTTAGGGTTAGGGTTAGGGTTAGGGTTAGGGTTAGGGTTAGGGTTAGGGTTAGGGTTAGGGTTAGGGTTAGGGTTAGGGTTAGGGTTAGGGTTAGGGTTAGGGTTAGGGTTAGGGTTAGGGTTAGGGTTAGGGTTAGGGTTAGGGTTAGGGTTAGGGTTAGGGTTAGGGTTAGGGTTAGGGTTAGGGTTAGGGTTAGGGTTAGGGTTAGGGTTAGGGTTAGGGTTAGGGTTAGGGTTAGGGTTAGGGTTAGGGTTAGGGTTAGGGTTAGGGTTAGGGTTAGGGTTAGGGTTAGGGTTAGGGTTAGGGTTAGGGTTAGGGTTAGGGTTAGGGTTAGGGTTAGGGTTAGGGTTAGGGTTAGGGTTAGGGTTAGGGTTAGGGTTAGGGTTAGGGTTAGGGTTAGGGTTAGGGTTAGGGTTAGGGTTAGGGTTAGGGTTAGGGTTAGGGTTAGGGTTAGGGTTAGGGTTAGGGTTAGGGTTAGGGTTAGGGTTAGGGTTAGGGTTAGGGTTAGGGTTAGGGTTAGGGTTAGGGTTAGGGTTAGGGTTAGGGTTAGGGTTAGGGTTAGGGTTAGGGTTAGGGTTAGGGTTAGGGTTAGGGTTAGGGTTAGGGTTAGGGTTAGGGTTAGGGTTAGGGTTAGGGTTAGGGTTAGGTTAGGGTTAGGTTAGGTTAGGTTAGGTTAGGGTTAGGGTTAGGGTTAG
>CM077169.1:54626576-54634076 GCA_039654105.1 Coreius guichenoti | reverse complement strand
CCTAACCCTAACCCTAACCCTAACCCTAACCCTAACCCTAACCCTAACCCTAACCCTAACCCTAACCCTAACCCTAACCCTAACCCTAACCCTAACCCTAACCCTAACCCTAACCCTAACCCTAACCCTAACCCTAACCCTAACCCTAACCCTAACCCTAACCCTAACCCTAACCCTAACCCTAACCCTAACCCTAACCCTAACCCTAACCCTAACCCTAACCCTAACCCTAACCCTAACCCTAACCCTAACCCTAACCCTAACCCTAACCCTAACCCTAACCCTAACCCTAACCCTAACCCTAACCCTAACCCTAACCCTAACCCTAACCCTAACCCTAACCCTAACCCTAACCCTAACCCTAACCCTAACCCTAACCCTAACCCTAACCCTAACCCTAACCCTAACCCTAACCCTAACCCTAACCCTAACCCTAACCCTAACCCTAACCCTAACCCTAACCCTAACCCTAACCCTAACCCTAACCCTAACCCTAACCCTAACCCTAACCCTAACCCTAACCCTAACCCTAACCCTAACCCTAACCCTAACCCTAACCCTAACCCTAACCCTAACCCTAACCCTAACCCTAACCCTAACCCTAACCCTAACCCTAACCCTAACCCTAACCCTAACCCTAACCCTAACCCTAACCCTAACCCTAACCCTAACCCTAACCCTAACCCTAACCCTAACCCTAACCCTAACCCTAACCCTAACCCTAACCCTAACCCTAACCCTAACCCTAACCCTAACCCTAACCCTAACCCTAACCCTAACCCTAACCCTAACCCTAACCCTAACCCTAACCCTAACCCTAACCCTAACCCTAACCCTAACCCTAACCCTAACCCTAACCCTAACCCTAACCCTAACCCTAACCCTAACCCTAACCCTAACCCTAACCCTAACCCTAACCCTAACCCTAACCCTAACCCTAACCCTAACCCTAACCCTAACCCTAACCCTAACCCTAACCCTAACCCTAACCCTAACCCTAACCCTAACCCTAACCCTAACCCTAACCCTAACCCTAACCCTAACCCTAACCCTAACCCTAACCCTAACCCTAACCCTAACCCTAACCCTAACCCTAACCCTAACCCTAACCCTAACCCTAACCCTAACCCTAACCCTAACCCTAACCCTAACCCTAACCCTAACCCTAACCCTAACCCTAACCCTAACCCTAACCCTAACCCTAACCCTAACCCTAACCCTAACCCTAACCCTAACCCTAACCCTAACCCTAACCCTAACCCTAACCCTAACCCTAACCCTAACCCTAACCCTAACCCTAACCCTAACCCTAACCCTAACCCTAACCCTAACCCTAACCCTAACCCTAACCCTAACCCTAACCCTAACCCTAACCCTAACCCTAACCCTAACCCTAACCCTAACCCTAACCCTAACCCTAACCCTAACCCTAACCCTAACCCTAACCCTAACCCTAACCCTAACCCTAACCCTAACCCTAACCCTAACCCTAACCCTAACCCTAACCCTAACCCTAACCCTAACCCTAACCCTAACCCTAACCCTAACCCTAACCCTAACCCTAACCCTAACCCTAACCCTAACCCTAACCCTAACCCTAACCCTAACCCTAACCCTAACCCTAACCCTAACCCTAACCCTAACCCTAACCCTAACCCTAACCCTAACCCTAACCCTAACCCTAACCCTAACCCTAACCCTAACCCTAACCCTAACCCTAACCCTAACCCTAACCCTAACCCTAACCCTAACCCTAACCCTAACCCTAACCCTAACCCTAACCCTAACCCTAACCCTAACCCTAACCCTAACCCTAACCCTAACCCTAACCCTAACCCTAACCCTAACCCTAACCCTAACCCTAACCCTAACCCTAACCCTAACCCTAACCCTAACCCTAACCCTAACCCTAACCCTAACCCTAACCCTAACCCTAACCCTAACCCTAACCCTAACCCTAACCCTAACCCTAACCCTAACCCTAACCCTAACCCTAACCCTAACCCTAACCCTAACCCTAACCCTAACCCTAACCCTAACCCTAACCCTAACCCTAACCCTAACCCTAACCCTAACCCTAACCCTAACCCTAACCCTAACCCTAACCCTAACCCTAACCCTAACCCTAACCCTAACCCTAACCCTAACCCTAACCCTAACCCTAACCCTAACCCTAACCCTAACCCTAACCCTAACCCTAACCCTAACCCTAACCCTAACCCTAACCCTAACCCTAACCCTAACCCTAACCCTAACCCTAACCCTAACCCTAACCCTAACCCTAACCCTAACCCTAACCCTAACCCTAACCCTAACCCTAACCCTAACCCTAACCCTAACCCTAACCCTAACCCTAACCCTAACCCTAACCCTAACCCTAACCCTAACCCTAACCCTAACCCTAACCCTAACCCTAACCCTAACCCTAACCCTAACCCTAACCCTAACCCTAACCCTAACCCTAACCCTAACCCTAACCCTAACCCTAACCCTAACCCTAACCCTAACCCTAACCCTAACCCTAACCCTAACCCTAACCCTAACCCTAACCCTAACCCTAACCCTAACCCTAACCCTAACCCTAACCCTAACCCTAACCCTAACCCTAACCCTAACCCTAACCCTAACCCTAACCCTAACCCTAACCCTAACCCTAACCCTAACCCTAACCCTAACCCTAACCCTAACCCTAACCCTAACCCTAACCCTAACCCTAACCCTAACCCTAACCCTAACCCTAACCCTAACCCTAACCCTAACCCTAACCCTAACCCTAACCCTAACCCTAACCCTAACCCTAACCCTAACCCTAACCCTAACCCTAACCCTAACCCTAACCCTAACCCTAACCCTAACCCTAACCCTAACCCTAACCCTAACCCTAACCCTAACCCTAACCCTAACCCTAACCCTAACCCTAACCCTAACCCTAACCCTAACCCTAACCCTAACCCTAACCCTAACCCTAACCCTAACCCTAACCCTAACCCTAACCCTAACCCTAACCCTAACCCTAACCCTAACCCTAACCCTAACCCTAACCCTAACCCTAACCCTAACCCTAACCCTAACCCTAACCCTAACCCTAACCCTAACCCTAACCCTAACCCTAACCCTAACCCTAACCCTAACCCTAACCCTAACCCTAACCCTAACCCTAACCCTAACCCTAACCCTAACCCTAACCCTAACCCTAACCCTAACCCTAACCCTAACCCTAACCCTAACCCTAACCCTAACCCTAACCCTAACCCTAACCCTAACCCTAACCCTAACCCTAACCCTAACCCTAACCCTAACCCTAACCCTAACCCTAACCCTAACCCTAACCCTAACCCTAACCCTAACCCTAACCCTAACCCTAACCCTAACCCTAACCCTAACCCTAACCCTAACCCTAACCCTAACCCTAACCCTAACCCTAACCCTAACCCTAACCCTAACCCTAACCCTAACCCTAACCCTAACCCTAACCCTAACCCTAACCCTAACCCTAACCCTAACCCTAACCCTAACCCTAACCCTAACCCTAACCCTAACCCTAACCCTAACCCTAACCCTAACCCTAACCCTAACCCTAACCCTAACCCTAACCCTAACCCTAACCCTAACCCTAACCCTAACCCTAACCCTAACCCTAACCCTAACCCTAACCCTAACCCTAACCCTAACCCTAACCCTAACCCTAACCCTAACCCTAACCCTAACCCTAACCCTAACCCTAACCCTAACCCTAACCCTAACCCTAACCCTAACCCTAACCCTAACCCTAACCCTAACCCTAACCCTAACCCTAACCCTAACCCTAACCCTAACCCTAACCCTAACCCTAACCCTAACCCTAACCCTAACCCTAACCCTAACCCTAACCCTAACCCTAACCCTAACCCTAACCCTAACCCTAACCCTAACCCTAACCCTAACCCTAACCCTAACCCTAACCCTAACCCTAACCCTAACCCTAACCCTAACCCTAACCCTAACCCTAACCCTAACCCTAACCCTAACCCTAACCCTAACCCTAACCCTAACCCTAACCCTAACCCTAACCCTAACCCTAACCCTAACCCTAACCCTAACCCTAACCCTAACCCTAACCCTAACCCTAACCCTAACCCTAACCCTAACCCTAACCCTAACCCTAACCCTAACCCTAACCCTAACCCTAACCCTAACCCTAACCCTAACCCTAACCCTAACCCTAACCCTAACCCTAACCCTAACCCTAACCCTAACCCTAACCCTAACCCTAACCCTAACCCTAACCCTAACCCTAACCCTAACCCTAACCCTAACCCTAACCCTAACCCTAACCCTAACCCTAACCCTAACCCTAACCCTAACCCTAACCCTAACCCTAACCCTAACCCTAACCCTAACCCTAACCCTAACCCTAACCCTAACCCTAACCCTAACCCTAACCCTAACCCTAACCCTAACCCTAACCCTAACCCTAACCCTAACCCTAACCCTAACCCTAACCCTAACCCTAACCCTAACCCTAACCCTAACCCTAACCCTAACCCTAACCCTAACCCTAACCCTAACCCTAACCCTAACCCTAACCCTAACCCTAACCCTAACCCTAACCCTAACCCTAACCCTAACCCTAACCCTAACCCTAACCCTAACCCTAACCCTAACCCTAACCCTAACCCTAACCCTAACCCTAACCCTAACCCTAACCCTAACCCTAACCCTAACCCTAACCCTAACCCTAACCCTAACCCTAACCCTAACCCTAACCCTAACCCTAACCCTAACCCTAACCCTAACCCTAACCCTAACCCTAACCCTAACCCTAACCCTAACCCTAACCCTAACCCTAACCCTAACCCTAACCCTAACCCTAACCCTAACCCTAACCCTAACCCTAACCCTAACCCTAACCCTAACCCTAACCCTAACCCTAACCCTAACCCTAACCCTAACCCTAACCCTAACCCTAACCCTAACCCTAACCCTAACCCTAACCCTAACCCTAACCCTAACCCTAACCCTAACCCTAACCCTAACCCTAACCCTAACCCTAACCCTAACCCTAACCCTAACCCTAACCCTAACCCTAACCCTAACCCTAACCCTAACCCTAACCCTAACCCTAACCCTAACCCTAACCCTAACCC
Source organism: Coreius guichenoti (assembly GCA_039654105.1). Taxonomy (NCBI): domain Eukaryota; kingdom Metazoa; phylum Chordata; class Actinopteri; order Cypriniformes; family Gobionidae; genus Coreius; species Coreius guichenoti. Next base: position 54,628,950 of record CM077169.1, on the reverse strand, counting down.
TAACCCTAACCCTAACCCTAACCCTAACCCTAACCCTAACCCTAACCCTAACCCTAACCCTAACCCTAACCCTAACCCTAACCCTAACCCTAACCCTAACCCTAACCCTAACCCTAACCCTAACCCTAACCCTAACCCTAACCCTAACCCTAACCCTAACCCTAACCCTAACCCTAACCCTAACCCTAACCCTAACCCTAACCCTAACCCTAACCCTAACCCTAACCCTAACCCTAACCCTAACCCTAACCCTAACCCTAACCCTAACCCTAACCCTAACCCTAACCCTAACCCTAACCCTAACCCTAACCCTAACCCTAACCCTAACCCTAACCCTAACCCTAACCCTAACCCTAACCCTAACCCTAACCCTAACCCTAACCCTAACCCTAACCCTAACCCTAACCCTAACCCTAACCCTAACCCTAACCCTAACCCTAACCCTAACCCTAACCCTAACCCTAACCCTAACCCTAACCCTAACCCTAACCCTAACCCTAACCCTAACCCTAACCCTAACCCTAACCCTAACCCTAACCCTAACCCTAACCCTAACCCTAACCCTAACCCTAACCCTAACCCTAACCCTAACCCTAACCCTAACCCTAACCCTAACCCTAACCCTAACCCTAACCCTAACCCTAACCCTAACCCTAACCCTAACCCTAACCCTAACCCTAACCCTAACCCTAACCCTAACCCTAACCCTAACCCTAACCCTAACCCTAACCCTAACCCTAACCCTAACCCTAACCCTAACCCTAACCCTAACCCTAACCCTAACCCTAACCCTAACCCTAACCCTAACCCTAACCCTAACCCTAACCCTAACCCTAACCCTAACCCTAACCCTAACCCTAACCCTAACCCTAACCCTAACCCTAACCCTAACCCTAACCCTAACCCTAACCCTAACCCTAACCCTAACCCTAACCCTAACCCTAACCCTAACCCTAACCCTAACCCTAACCCTAACCCTAACCCTAACCCTAACCCTAACCCTAACCCTAACCCTAACCCTAACCCTAACCCTAACCCTAACCCTAACCCTAACCCTAACCCTAACCCTAACCCTAACCCTAACCCTAACCCTAACCCTAACCCTAACCCTAACCCTAACCCTAACCCTAACCCTAACCCTAACCCTAACCCTAACCCTAACCCTAACCCTAACCCTAACCCTAACCCTAACCCTAACCCTAACCCTAACCCTAACCCTAACCCTAACCCTAACCCTAACCTAACCCTAACCCTAACCCTAACCCTAACCCTAACCCTAACCCTAACCCTAACCCTAACCCTAACCCTAACCCTAACCCTAACCCTAACCCTAACCCTAACCCTAACCCTAACCCTAACCCTAACCCTAACCCTAACCCTAACCCTAACCCTAACCCTAACCCTAACCCTAACCCTAACCCTAACCCTAACCCTAACCCTAACCCTAACCCTAACCCTAACCCTAACCCTAACCCTAACCCTAACCCTAACCCTAACCCTAACCCTAACCCTAACCCTAACCCTAACCCTAACCCTAACCCTAACCCTAACCCTAACCCTAACCCTAACCCTAACCCTAACCCTAACCCTAACCCTAACCCTAACCCTAACCCTAACCCTAACCCTAACCCTAACCCTAACCCTAACCCTAACCCTAACCCTAACCCTAACCCTAACCCTAACCCTAACCCTAACCCTAACCCTAACCCTAACCCTAACCCTAACCCTAACCCTAACCCTAACCCTAACCCTAACCCTAACCCTAACCCTAACCCTAACCCTAACCCTAACCCTAACCCTAACCCTAACCCTAACCCTAACCCTAACCCTAACCCTAACCCTAACCCTAACCCTAACCCTAACCCTAACCCTAACCCTAACCCTAACCCTAACCCTAACCCTAACCCTAACCCTAACCCTAACCCTAACCCTAACCCTAACCCTAACCCTAACCCTAACCCTAACCCTAACCCTAACCCTAACCCTAACCCTAACCCTAACCCTAACCCTAACCCTAACCCTAACCCTAACCCTAACCCTAACCCTAACCCTAACCCTAACCCTAACCCTAACCCTAACCCTAACCCTAACCCTAACCCTAACCCTAACCCTAACCCTAACCCTAACCCTAACCCTAACCCTAACCCTAACCCTAACCCTAACCCTAACCCTAACCCTAACCCTAACCCTAACCCTAACCCTAACCCTAACCCTAACCCTAACCCTAACCCTAACCCTAACCCTAACCCTAACCCTAACCCTAACCCTAACCCTAACCCTAACCCTAACCCTAACCCTAACCCTAACCCTAACCCTAACCCTAACCCTAACCCTAACCCTAACCCTAACCCTAACCCTAACCCTAACCCTAACC
>CM077169.1:54594076-54621576 GCA_039654105.1 Coreius guichenoti | reverse complement strand
ACACATATGGAAATTAAGTAAATCTACTTAACTAAGTGGAGTAAAATTAACAAAGTGAGTAAGTAAATATAACTTGGCCTGTTAAATTATACTGAGTAATTTTTACTTGCAAATCTGATGTAATTAATATAATTAGATAAAATCATTTGCTGTTTTAAATACATTTTACTTGTTTTATGCAGTGCTGGTAATTATTTTAAATTGAATTAAATGTTACTCTTATAATGTGACAAAATAATACTTGTGACAATGTTCAGTTAAGACTTAAGAAATAACAAGCACTTACAGAAACCTATAATGCTTATAATCACTTTACTGGTTTAAGCAGCTTGAGCAATGATAAACATCCACGTTCAATGACATATTAAACACATATTAGAACTCTAGAAATTAGCAGTTCTATGCATAGATAGCTTAATCTCAGTATCAAAACATTTGGAAAGCCTTTTAAACTAACAAAAACCTGAAATTTGTAAATGTAAAAATATTTTTTCAAAACAGGCGACCCTCGTTATCAACTATGTTGTTTTAATACAGCATAAGAGATGTGCATGCAACTAATACAGGTTGCACACAATGAACATTTTGGATGTCACAGGGTACAGGTTTAGGTACAGGTTTTTCTCAAGGGTACAGTTCTCCAGTCGCAAAAAAGCAAGTCAACAAGGCAGATAAATGCCTATAAACATCCACAGTACAAAAAAAAAAAAAAGTCAAGCAAGTAGCTTGTTTTTCAAAGAACGTACTTTAGGAGAGAGCTTAAGCCATCAAGGTCCAGAACTAGTTTCTTGAAAAATAAAAGGTTCAATCGCTTGTTATTATTTATGGATATGTGCGTGAGCTCATTAAAAATGGTAGGCTATTACTTAACCAAGATAAAATGTTTTCAAAGAACCGCATTCTATACCCCCAAAAACATTTATGATAGTATGAACTAGGATAATATAGGCTACTATACTGTAAATGACTTAAGCGAATGCGACGGTTTAATGCATCATTTGATTAAACCAACCAATTGCTGTACTGGAACAATGAGTAACACCAAGCACTCACTAGCATTACAGCTAAATGCAGGAAACATAGTTTTCGGACAAAATGTAAAGGGAAAACATGCTCATAATTAAAATTACACACACACACACACACACACACACACAAAAAAAAAAAAAAAGAATGGTGATGTTTTAAAAATGAAACCGTGGTAAAACACTGTGTTTCAGAAAAAACTTGAACAAAATCAAAGAAACTTTTTAAGCAAAAAAAAAATTATAAGCGCATGAGGACGAGTACAGCACCCCTAAACGTGGATAAAGTCAAGATAACTACTGTGTGATTTGGGTATTTGAGGTTTACTTACCCGGGGTCAGTCTGGTATGTGAAAGAGTCAGAACAAGCATGTGTGTTTATTTAGCCTATTTATTACCATAAAGTTTTGTTTGTTTATATTTATTTCACCGTATACCGTTACTGGGTTTGCCTTAATGACGCTGAAATGTTTTATTAAAAGACATCACAGAGGACCGTTTGAGTAACAACCTAATCACGTCTCTCATTTACTGTTAAGTTTTTACCGCTTACAGGTACCCAACAACCCAGAACATGTAACAATATCATAATTATATATAAGATATCATGCCTGACACCTTTGTAAATGACTAAAAACTAATATTTAAGCTGAACATATATTTAAAATTGTAAAAAATGTAAGAGGTGTTAAGCATGCTGTGAGGGACAAGAACCGCATGACACTATTCATCACAAACATGACGACACATTGTAATGTAGTTGGGCCTTTTTCATGGATCAAGCCTAAAAGACATAGCATTGGAGCGGTCAAAATAAAACGGCCTGAATCATCTAACCTCTCACGTAAAATAACTACTTATCAAGTTTACTTTTTTTATGGAAGTCGCGTTTAGAGACGCGTTACAAAAAATATTGCATTACCACATCATGCTCGACTGTAACATGCTGTAACTAAGTGTAATAGACGTGTTTTAAGCGCAATAGTTGTAAATGTAACAGAAAAACTTCAAGACTCACTTTACATGTTGATGTATTATGTGTCTTGTGACCGCTTCCTAGATAGACCAGAAAGAACATCGCAGTTGTAGTTTATTCACTGTCATGTAGAAGGAATAACGTTTGTTCATGTTTTCATGAATTCCTGTGAGTAACTGCATGTTTGACCACACTCAGAGAGCAGTCTTCATCTAAAAACTGTACAAAGAAACAAAATGTAAAACTGTCATCCACTGTTGGGTAAAAATCATTTACAAACAACAATAAAAACTTTTACAATAGATCAGAAGAGAGGATTTTTGTATTATGTTTTCATTATAGCTAAATGTCTCTTTTCTTAGACGCCGTACACATTTGTAGTAAATTGTGCACACATAATTGTTGGATAAAGATTATTCTTAAATTTACCTGTAACCTAAAACAAGGGACAGGTAATGTTGATGTGGCACAATCCCACTAACAAATCTGACAGAATTTTTAGCACTTCTATTTACACAATGTAAAATGTCTATTACAACTGATGTGTAGTACGCAATGGTGTTGCTTCACTTGAGTCAAAGATGTTGATAATAGTTAAAAACATGTCACAATTTTTAATGTCAAGCAGGATTTGTTAAAAACCTACAGGAAAATAATTTTAAATGTTGGTTTTGTCAAAAGAAAAGTTTAGTCATACGTTTAAAAAGATACTTAAAATGAAAGGCCCGTATTCATCACACACGTGAGGATTTGCACAAACGTACACTGGCATATACAGACCGACAAATGAAATGTGAACAGTGATCTTGAAAATCTTACAACTAAACTAGGGAAGGGGAAATGCCTATCACAATAAAGTGGATTTTCTGTATGCAATATGATACTTTCTTTATATAATGTAACTGCGTTCTTAGGTACTCTTGAATTTACACCAGAGTTTTGTGCACACATAATTCCTACAAAGAACATGTTTGGATTTTAGGCAATGACAATAAGATTTAATCAACATCTATTTATTTCTGCCAAAATAATAAAGGAAAAAATACAAAGACAATGGTAATAAACAGCTGAAACAACTTAGCTGAAAACTACCTGGATTCTGATCAAATAAAATCAAATCACCTTTATTTATATAGCGCTTTTTACAATGGCCATTGTTTCAAAGCAGCTTCACAGTGGTAACAGGAAAATAATGCAACAGAATTTGATTCGGCTGTACAGCCGCTCTGGTGAAAACGGTGATGTCATCAGCTCATTTCAATTATCATATAGTGTCAATGCGGGCAGATCAGTAATATAGTTGAATATTTAGTGTCCCCAACTGAGCAAGCCAAAAGCCAAAGGCGACAGTGGCAAGGAACCAAAACTCCTTCAGGGCCAGAATGGAGAAAAAAACCTTGGGAGAAACCAGGCTCAGTCGGGGTGCCAGTTCTCCTCTGGCCGACGAACAGATAGTGTATGATTATGATTCTGGCACATTACAGGTCAGAAGTCATATTAGATCAATAGATATTCATAGGATTATTCGAAAGATTGGAGTCGTCACGCCGGAACGGGTTTAATGAGGATGTCGTGTCGATGCGGCATTTACAGGGGGGAGTTTAATTGACACGGTCTCTGCAGACACTTCAGGGATATGGTCGTCATGTCCAGGCTAAGGTCCACCATCTGGTCTGGATATGGCCCGGATCAGGCCGACTGCAGTAAACCTCGGGATAAACAGAGAGACTAACATTAGCGTAGATGCCATTCTTCTTATGATGTAACGAGTACATCAGGTGTTATTGGAAGTGTTCCCGGTTCCGGCTGACCTAGTTAATGCAGCCTAAAACAATCATTTAACTGATTTGAATAATAGAAATTAAAAATGTTTTATGTGTATGCCATAGTAAAGAGATGTGTTTTTAGTCTAGATTTAAACTGACAGAGTGTGTCTGCTTCCTGAACAATGCTAGGAAGACTGTTCCAGAGTTTAGGTGCTAAATAGGAAAAGGATCGACTGCCTGCAGTTGATTTTGATATTCTAGGTATTATCAACTGGCCAGAATTTTAAGACCGCAATAGACGTGATGGAGTATAATGCGTTAAGAGCTCGCTCAAGTACTGGGGAGCTAAACCATTTAGTGCTTTGTAAGTAATCAGCAAGATTTTAAAATGTATACGATGTTTAACAGGGAGCCAATGTAGTGTTGCCAGAACCGGGCTAATATGGTCATACTTCCTGGTTCTAGTAAGAACTCGAGCTGCTGCGTTTTGGACAAGCTGCAGTTTATTTATTAAGCGAGCAGGGCAACCACCCAGTAGAGCATTACAATAATCTAGCCTTGAGGTCATGAACGCATGAACTAACTGTTCAGCATTTTGCATTGAAAGCATGTGCCGTAATTTAGATATATTTTTAAGATGGTAGAATGCAGTTTTACAGATGCTAGAAACGTGGCTTTCAAATGAGAGATTGGTATCAAAGAGCACACCCAGGTTCCTAACTGACGACGAGGACTTGACAGAGCAGCCATCAAGTGTTAGACAGTATTCTAGGTTACTACTTGTGGAGTTTTTTTGTCCAATGTTTAAAAATTCAGTTTTTTCTGAATTAAGTTGCAGGAAATTACTAGTCATCCAATTTTTTATATCAGCTATGCATTCTGTTAATCTTGTGAATTGGTAAATTTCGTCAGGGTGTGAAGAAATATAGAGCTGAGTATCGTCAGCATAACAATGAAAATTAACGCCATGCTTCCTAATAATATCTCCCAGTGGTAGCATGTACAGGGTGAAAAGCAACGGTCCTAGCACTGAGCCCTGCGGTACTCCATACTGAACTTGTGTTCGGTGTGACATCTCTTCATTTACTGCTACAAACTGATAACGGTCAGATAAGTATGATTTAAACCATGCCAATGAAATTCCACTAATGCCAACACAATTTTCGAGTCTATTCAAAAGAATGTTGTGGTCGATAGTATCGGATGATAAGAGTAAATCATTTGTAACTCTAATGAGAGCAGTCTCAGTACTATGATACAGTCTAAATCCTGACTGGAAATCCTCACAGATACCATTTCTTTCTAAAAAGGAGCATAGTTGTGAGGACACTGCCTTTTCTAGTATTTTTGACAGAAAGGGTAGATTTGAGATTGGCCTGTAATTGACTAATTTTGTAGGATCAAGTTGCGTTTTTTTAATAAGTGGTTTAATAATAGCCAACTTAAAAGTTTTCAGTACATATCCTAATGTCAAGGATGAATTAATGATATTAAGAAGAGAATCTATGACCTCTGGAAGCATCTCTTTTAGTAGTTTAGTCGGTATGGGGTCGAGCATACATGTTGTTGATTTTGATGATTTAACGAGTTTAGCCAATTCTTCTTCTCCTATAGCAGTGAATGAATGTAATTTTTCCTCAGTGACACTACAATGCACTGTCTGATGTGATACTGTAGTAGACGGCTGCATGGTTATCATTTTTTTCCTAATATTATCAATCTTACAAGTAAAGAAGTTCATAAAGTCATTACTGCTGTGCTGTTTACAAACATCAGAAGGTGAAGCTTTATCTTTGGTTAATTTAGCCACTGTAGCGAATAAATACTAGGGTTGTGTTTGTTTTCTTCTAAGAGAGTTGAGAAATAAGCAGATCTAGCAGTTTTTAGGGCCTTTCTGTATGCAATCATGCTCTCTTTCCACGAAATGCGAAAACTTCTAGTTTTGTTTTCTTCCAGCTGCGCTCCATTTTTCTGGCTGCTGTTTTAAGGGCCCGGGTGTGCTCGTTGTACCACGGCGTTGGACTATTTTCTTTAATCTTCTTTAAGCGCCGGGGAGCAACTGTGTCTAAAGTGCTGGAAAAGAGAGAGTCAATAGTTTCTGTTGCAACATCAAGTTCCTCTAGGCTATCTGGGATGCTGAGGAGATGAAACTGATGAGGAAGATTATTTACAAAGAAATCTTTAGTCGCAGCAGTGATAGTCCTGCCATATTTGAAGCGAGGGGACGGCTTTGCAGCCTTTGCCAAATTAAGTGTACATGATACTAGGTAATGATCTGAGATGTCATCGCTCTGCTGCAGAATTTCAATGGTATCAGCATTTATTCCATGTGACAGTATTAGGTCTAAAGTATGATTACGGCGATGAGTGGGTCCTGACACGTGTTGCCTTACTCCAATAGAGTTTAGAATGTCTCTAAATGCCAATCCCAATGCGTCTTTTTCATTGTCTACATGGATATTAAAATCACCAACAATTAGGACTTTATCTGCAGCCAGTACTAACTCTGATAGAAAATCAGCAAATTCTCTGGTAAAGTCTGTATGGTGCCCTGGTGGCCTGTATACAGTAGCCAGCACAAATGTCAAACGGGATTTATCAATTTCACTACATAACGTTACATAAAGCACCAAAACTTCAAAGGAATTATATTTGAAACTAGACTTCTGAGTAATACCGAAGATATTATTATAAATTACAGCAACACCTCCCCCTTTACCTTTCAGACGCGGCTCGTGTTTCTGATGCATAAGGCACTAGTAAAGACTATTAAAAATGTCATGAAAGTGTGATTCTAGTGTACAAATATTGTATAACACATGTTGAAACATACTCACAAGTGAAAATGACATATTCTTTTCTTTGTTTGATAAGAAGCTTCATCTGAATTCTTGTACTGCATGATTGTAACATGCCTGATACTTAAAAAAAAGACCTATTTCAACACCACAGAGATTCTTTCTAATGGTTTGTCAAAAGAAAAAAAATAATCTGGTTTAGTTGTATTTTAAAACACCGCTTTTTCTTAAAAACGTGTCAATCATTGGTAGCATGATTCTCTTGTTTCATCATGTATTAACTGCATATTTATCAGGCTGATAAAAGTAACGTGAACCTTTGTAGAAATAAGAAAAGGAAATTTTATTAACAAAAAGTACCAAATAATGCCATTGTGTCAGAACACAACAGCTAAATCTTTGGTTTCTAGGGGGAAATTAAATATTCTCAGGAGACCCACTGACCCTGGAAGTCACGACTTCCGAAGACCTCACATGTGTAGATTCACCCAGTTGAAAAAAAAATAACCTTGTAGGGTCTTTAACACCCTCCAAAATCGTTGGGGTCAAAGGGCATTCTCCCTGCTAGTGTCATCAGCTCAGTCTGTTCATGCGGCCAACAGACAAACTGTCGCATCAACATATGGTAACATTTTAAAATTCTACATGTATTTTCGAGTAGTTTTGATAGTATATTTTCACCCTGTATATTTCCAAACTGATAAAGGCCAGTTCGGAAGACACAAGAAAAGTAAAATCATATACAACTTATACGTGCAATCCTAGATTATGGCTACTGCAGAAAAAAGTAAGATCATGCTTTGACATAAGACAAGTAAAATTAAATATTCACTCAAGACAAACTTTACTTATGTTGTGTCATTGACCAAAGAGAAACATCTGGTCTGTAAATCACCCCATCACCCTATAGCCTGAAGCTGCCATTAATGATTGCTGAGGACCTGTGTGGTGGTTTTCTTAAACTAAATAAGAGCAATGTTGAGTCCTCGTTCGAGGTGACGCGAGAGTTGTGCGGCATTAAACACCTTCATATTTGGATATTTTTAAAACAAATTAAATATTTCTAGTTTATTGTTAAAACATACAGATTTGTGACAAACTTTGTCAACGTGTTTCATTGCATGGGTTCATCCATGGTTAATGGTTGTTAATCAAGACCTGCTTGAATCTTTGTAGAAATAAGATCTAAGATCTCAAATTTTCAACAATCTAAAGTTATTGAACAGACGCTGTTTAGTAAAAATGATACTTTAGGTTGAATTTAAGCAAAATCATTTCTACCACAGGGCATCAGATGTTATCTGGATACAGTCTTCTGGAAAGATAAAGAAGACACGATTTTATTAAAACTTTAAAGATTTTATTTAGATCTAATTTAAACTTTTAGATTCAAAGATTATGCTTTGAAATAAAATTTGTACGAACAAAACATTCACTCTGGAAAGGCGTTAGCAGGCTAACTTAACATGTGCTGTAACATGGTGCACAGAGGCTCATCTGGTCTGTAACTCCTCCCGTCTCTGTGAGGGTCTGAAGCATTCATTTCACACTGGAGTTTATCCCTGCATGGGACGATCTGGGGGTGTTTTGACAAACTATTTGCTTTTTATCTTCTTCAACTCTCTGAAAATGTAAGGTGTTTTTATATTTATTTATTTGTATTTATATATTTATATTCATTATTATATTTAGCTAAAACTAAAAGTGTTAAAATAATTTTAGTAACATATTTGTTATTATTCATTGTGTATTATATTTTATTTATAATCAATTCATTTAAAATAGAGATAAGTTCCTTTTATAGAACCAGTTACCGTGTGTGTGTGTGTGTGTGTGTGTGTGTGTGTGTGTGTGGTTTAGGTATTCCCCTGATCAAAATTTGACCCATGTGCAAAACAACTTATAAATTATATTAAATGATTTATTTTATTTTTTTTTTTTAAATGTAAAAATGCAAAAAGTTTTTTGTGAGGGCCCCATGTTTAGGTGCAAGAGATGTACAATTACAGTGCAAAAGTCATTATGTCTATGGAAAGCCTCCATAAAACATGGAAACCAAACATGTGGAAGTGTCCCAGAGTTTGCTCCCTGACCCCTGTTGTGACTGTCTCACATTTCAGCAGGGTTTTTACACCAGAGAGAGTGATTTTATATATTGCATTTCATTCAATGTACAAACCCGATTCCAAAAAAGTTGGGACACTGTGCAAATTGTGAATAAAAACAGAATGCAATGATGTGGAAGTTTCAAATTTCAATATTTTATTCAGAATACAACATAGATGACATATCAAATGTTTAAACTGAGAAAATGTATAATTTTAAGGGAAAAATAAGTTGATTTTAAATTTCATGGCATCAACACATCTCAAAAAAGTTGGGACAAGGCCATGTTTACCACTGTGTGGCATCCCCTCTTCTTTTTATAACAGTCTGCAAACGTCTGGGGACTGAGGAGACAAGTTGCTCAAGTTTAGGAATAGGAATGTTGTCCCATTCTTGTCTAATACAGGCTTCTAGTTGCTCAACTGTCTTAGGTCTTCTTTGTCGGATCTTCCTCTTTATGATGCGCCAAATGTTTTCTATGGGTGAAAGATCTGGACTGCAGGCTGGCCATTTCAGTACCCGGATCCTTCTTCTACGCAGCCATGATGTTGTAATTGATGCAGTATGTGGTCTGGCATTGTCATGTTGGAGAATGCAAGGTCTTCCCTGAAAGAGACGACGTCTGGATGGAGCATATGTTGTTCTAGAACTTGGATATACCTTTCAGCATTGATGGTGCCTTTCCAGATGTGTAAGCTGCCCATGCCACACGCACTCATGCAACCCCATACCATCAGAGACGCAGGCTTCTGAACTGAGCGCTGATAACAACTTGGGTTGTCCTTGTCCTCTTTAGTGCGGATGAAATGGCGTCCCAGTTTTCCAAAAAGAACTTCAAATTTTGATTCGTCTGACCACAGAACAGTTTTCCACTTTGCCACAGTCCATTTTAAATGAGCCTTGGCCCAGAGAAAACGCCTGCGCTTCTGGATCATGTTTAGATATGGCTTCTTTTTTGACCTATAGAGATTTAGCCGGCAACAGCGAATGGCACGGTGGATTGTGTTCTCCGACAATATTTTCTGGAAGTATTCCTGAGCCCATGTTGTGATTTCCATTACAGTAGCATTCCTGTATGTGATGCAGTGCCGTCTAAGGGCCCGAAGATCACGGGCATCCAGTATGGTTTTCCGGCCTTGACCCTTACGCACAGAGATTGTTCCAGATTCTCTGAATCTTTGGATGATATTATGCACTGTAGATGATGATAACTTCAAACTCTTTGCAATTTTTCTCTGAGAAACTCCTTTCTGATATTGCTCCACTATTTTTCGCCGCAGCATTGGGGGAATTGGTGATCCTCTGCCCATCTTGACTTCTGAGAGACACTGCCACTCTGAGAGGCTCTTTTTATACCCAATCATGTTGCCAATTGACCTAATAAGTTGCAAATTGGTCCTCCAGCTGTTCCTTATATGTACATTTAAATTTTCCGCTACCTTATTGCTACCTGTCCCAACTTTTTTGGAATGTGTAGCTCTCATGAAATCCAAAATGAGCCAATATTTGGCATGACATTTCAAAATGTCTCACTTTCAACATTTGATATGTTATCTATATTCTATTGTGAATAAAATATAAGTTTATGAGATTTGTAAATTATTGCATTCCTTTTTTATTCACAATTTGTACAGTGTCCCAACTTTTTTGGAATCGGGTTTGTATATGTATATTCATTGTATAAGGACCACTTTTTTCCTGCTCTCTGAAAAATGTAATGAATGTTGTTTATATTTTCATTTAACTAAACTAACATTTGATGCACTGTGTTTCTGTAAATTTAGTGAGATTCTTATTATTGAGTGTAATAGTTCATCCCTAATTTCTTAAAGATAGAAAAAAATAGAGCATTGTTGAGTTGATGTCAAACACACATTCATATTTTGGAATGTTTTTAAAACAAATTCAATATTCCTTTTTTAAAAATCATACAGATTGTGACAACCATGTTTCATTACGCAATGCCATAAATGGTGTTTGAATCTTTTTGTATAAATGAGCTCTAAAACTACTATAGTACTGGAAAAGTTTAGTAAAATGATACTTTATGTTAGATTTAAGCAAAAATCATCCCTGCATGGCATCAGATGTTGGATGTGGATACACCAGTCTTATAAGATAAAGACGATACAATTTTATTTAAACTTTAAAGATTTTATTTAATCGTTTCATTTTAAAAGATCATAAACTTTTATGGTTTGAACTATTTTGACTCTAACAAACATTTTCTCTGGGAAAGTTAAAGCCTTACATTGCACCCTGACCCACTGCTGTGACTGTCTCACATTTCACACCTACTGGGTGCGAGCTGCTCTCTCTTGGAGAGACAGAGAGAGTGATTTTATATATTGCATTTCATTTAATGTATATACATCATTGTAAATGGACCACTTTTTTCCTGCTCTCTGAAAAAAGCATGGTGTTTTATATATTCATTTTAACTAAAACTATAATATTTGATTCAGTATAATTTAGTAAGATAATTGTTATTATACAGTGTAATATCATTATATATTTTGTTTATATTCATCACATTTAAATAGATTTGCATTCCTTTTATAAAACCAATTGTGTGTGTGTGTGTGTGTGTGTGTGTGTGTGTGTGTCTCAGAGAGAGAGAGAACATATTGTGATTCGCCCTAATGACAATGATAAAATCTTATTTTTGTCACTTGCTCCTCTGTAATATGTCCCCTGTGTTGGAATGCAGAAGCCCGCACGTGTCCTGCAGATGTAACCCTGAAATCAGAGCTCAAATAGCCGTGTCAATGTTCAAAACGATCATTCTTCCATTTGATCACCACAGAAAACAACCGGAGGTCGTAGGCCACCATCGCTATTTCAAATATGTGCCCTCAAAGGTCATATCGGTCCCCGGAGGATACACAAGGTCAAAGGTGATGTCGACGTGGGTGGTCAAGGTCAACGGTGGGGAAGGGGAACGACGTGGGTGGTCCGGTAGGGGAGGGGAAGGGCGTGGCAAAGGTCAAAAGGTCAAAGCAATCAATCATTTTGACACAAGGTATCTTATATAGACTACTAATATGAAGATATTTACAGATATACGAATTAAACCTGTCACTCATATCTGTTAAGTTGTTGCGCTTGTAATAATGTCGTAGGTCACATGATAACGTCAACATGGCGCGTGATGTGCGGATCGCATTCATACTTAACGTGATCAGGCTATATAGTACCTACTCTTTTAGTGCTTGTTAAGTAAGTACTTATTGAAATTAAGTACCTACTCAGTGAGTATACGGTTTTGAATGGAGCCCTTGTGTTAGCACAGGTTAGGTCGAATGGTTTTGTATTGACATGATATTGATGGTTTGTGCCATCAATAAAATGAGGAAAAAAAGCCACAAATCTACCAGGAGTCAAGTATGGGTAGGTTCAGTTTTGGTGTCAGTGCTGGGCTATAAGTAGAATAAAGGCCAGCACCACTGGGAAATATAAATAAAAAAACGTGAAATGTAAACAAACGATAAAAAAAATGGTGTATATATATATATATATATATATACAAACTATGTGTTATGAACCCTCTTTTTTATTTTTTTTTTCAAGTTTTTATTGTTTTTATCCGGTACATGACAATATCATACAAAACACAGATTACAGATATACACTCACCTAAAGGATTATTAGGAACACCATACTAATACTGTGTTTGACCCCCTTTCGCCTTCAGAACTGCCTTAATTCTACGTGGCATTGATTCAACAAGGTGCTGAAAGCATTCTTTAGAAATGTTGGCCCATATTGATAGGATAGCATCTTGCAGTTGATGGAGATTTGTGGGATGCACATCCAGGGCACGAAGCTCCCGTTCCACCACATCCCAAAGATGCTCTATTGGGTTGAGATCTGGTGACTGTGGGGGCCATTTTAGTACAGTGAACTCATTGTCATGTTCAAGAAACCAATTTGAAATGATTCAAGCTTTGTGACATGGTGCATTGTCCTGCTGGAAGTAGCCATCAGAGGATGGGTACATGGTGGTCATAAAGGGATGGACATGGTCAGAAACAATGCTCAGGTAGGCCGTGGCATTTAAACGATGCCCAATTGGCACTAAGGGGCCTAAAGTGTGCCAAGAAAACATCCCCCACACCATTACACCACCACCACCAGCCTGCACAGTGGTAACAAGGCATGATGGATCCATGTTCTCATTCTGTTTACGCCAAATTCTGACTCTACCATCTGAATGTCTCAACAGAAATCGAGACTCATCAGACCAGGCAACATTTTTCCAGTCTTCAACTGTCCAATTTTGGTGAGCTCGTGCAAATTGTAGCCTCTTTTTCCTATTTGTAGTGGAGATGAGTGGTACTCGGTGGGGTCTTCTGCTGTTGTAGCCCATCCGCCTCAAGGTTGTGCGTGTTGTGGCTTCACAAATGCTTTGCTGCATACCTCGGTTGTAACGAGTGGTTATTTCAGTCAAAGTTGCTCTTCTATCAGCTTGAATCAGTCGGCCCATTCTCCTCTGACCTCTAGCATCAACAAGGCATTTTCGCCCACAGGACTGCCGCATACTGGATGTTTTTCCCTTTTCACACCATTCTTTGTAAACTCTAGAAATGGTTGTGCGTGAAAATCCCAGTAACTGAGCAGATTGTGAAATACTCAGACCGGCCCGTCTGGCACCAACAACCATGCCACGCTCAAAATTGCTTAAATCACCTTTCTTTCCCATTCTGACATTCAGTTTGGAGTTCAGGAGATTGTCTTGACCAGGACCACACCCCTAAATGCATT
Organism: Coreius guichenoti; assembly: GCA_039654105.1. NCBI lineage: Eukaryota > Metazoa > Chordata > Actinopteri > Cypriniformes > Gobionidae > Coreius > Coreius guichenoti. The sequence continues at coordinate 54,608,141 of CM077169.1, read as the reverse complement.
GAAGCAACTGCCATGTGATTGGTTGATTAGATAATTGCATTAATGAGAAATTGAACAGGTGTTCCTAATAATCCTTTAGGTGAGTGTATACAAATGCTGAATATAAGGCAAAAAAAAATAAAAAATACAAATAGACAGTGGTTGTAATTAACAAAATTAAATGGAATATAAAATGAGGGAAAAGTGACAGAGAGAAAAATATGAAAAATAAAAATAAATAAATAATTACATGATCTTGCATCTAGTAGTGCAAAATAATGAGAAGTCAGAGTTATTGTGTCTCATGAACAGACAACGTCACATAAGACCAAAAATCTTCCCAGACAGGGATACACACAGGGACACATGCTCTGTTCTTATTATGTAGTTTGTAAAGCAAACGTTCATATGAGGCTGTCTTTGTCATTATGTTGACCCATTCTTTTAACTCTGGGGTTTTGGGAGTTTTCCAGTGTTTCAAACTGACTCTAGCCATCACAGAGACCCCCACCATGATGACTGCGAACTCTCCACTTGAAATATTTGGCATCTGCGCCCTGTCTCCCAATAGACATAATTTTGGTGATAATGGTACTGTTGTTCCAAGCCATTTGCGCAAAATATTTAAAACTTGGTGCCATAACGGTTGAATAAGTGGACACTCCCAGATACAGTGAATAAAAGTACCTCTGTCCTTTTGACATTTTCAACAAACGTTATTATTTGTCAGACCCATTCTATAAAGTCTAAGAGGTGTCAGATAGAACCTGTGTATGATTTTGTACTGTGTAAATTGCCCTCTAGCTTCTCTTACGTATTTACCTGTATTTGACAAAATTCTTTTCCACTCTTCGTCCCCAATTACAGCTCCAATGTCCTTTTCCCATATTGTCTTTAAATTTGTACAGTCATTGCTGAGCACATGGTTGGTCGTCCTGTAGAATACAGAGGCTTTTTGTTGGGAATGAGGCAGTGTTAGGAAGTCCAAGATATGTTTTCCGTCCGTGTACTGGATTTTTGTAGAAACGCAATTTCTAATTTGTAGGTATTTCCAAAAATGTTCTTTTCCCTTTAGATTATACTTCTGTACAAGGTTATTATAAGACATAAATACACCCTGTTCAAATAAGTCTGCCACAGTGCACAAGCCATTCATATGCCATTTCTTCCAGTGCATAGGTGATTTCCCGATACAAATAGCAGAATTATGCCATAGGGAAGAGTATGGTTGTTTGCATTGTGATATTTTATGCATCTTGTGAATCTTAGCCCATACCTCTCTGGAATGCCTCATGATAGGGTTTGTGGTCATGTCTGAACATTGAGACAAATGTTCAATAGGGCTGTATGGCCAAGAAAGAGTTTTCTCAATAGTAACCCAATCTAACTGAGTATTATTGTTCCAATGTTTGGCCAATTTGGCCATTTAAAAAGATATCTGATAGAGCCTAGGGTCTGGTAGGGTCTGGTAGTCCCAACCCTCCCTTATCCCGAGAGGCACATAATTTGTTAAGCTTTATCCTGGGCCTTTTCCCATTCCACAGGAAACGCTTTACCATTATATCATATTGATTGAAAATCAGCTGTGGTGTTGTAAGTGGTAGCATCATAAGCACGTAATTAAGCTGAGGCGAGACCACCATCTTAATTATATTCACCTTCCCCCATAAAGTTAACAGAATTTTTCCCCATTTGTCCAGGTTATTTCTTATGTTTTGTAAAAGTGGTGTCAAATTTAACATAGGAATCTCTTCTAACTCCCTGCTTATCTTGATACCCAAATATTTTATCCCTCTTGGGATCCATCTAAAGCCAAATTTAGTTACCATATTTGCGTTACATATTCCAGATATAGGCATAGCTTCAGACTTTGTCCAATTAATCTTATATCCAGACACTTTAGATAGGATTGAACTGTCTCCATTAGATGAGGTAAGGACTTGTCTGGATCTTTTACCAAGGCCAAAATGTCATCGGCATATAAAAACAATTTGTGTTCTTTGTCCCCTCCCTGTACACCTAGAATGTTTGTATTAGCCCTGATAGCAATAGCCAATGGTTCCAGTGTGATGTTGAACAATAATGGCGACAGCGGGCATCCCTGCCATGTCCCCCTGGTAAGGTAAAAAAAACAGGGAAACTTTACCGTTGGTAATCACGCATGCCTTAGGTGTTTTGTATAATGTTTGGACCCACTTAATGAAACATGGCCCAAAGCCAAAATTTGACAACGTTGTGAATAAAAAATCCCAATGAACCCGATCAAATGCCTTTTCTGCATCGAGTGAGAGGGCAACAGTTGGGTTGATTTCTTTTCTGTTTAGCCAAATTAAGTGTAGTAATCTTCTCATGTTGTCCGTTGACGACCTATTCATCATAAATCCAACTTGATCAGGATTTATAATGTTGGATAACACCTTCTCTAACCGTAACGCAAGAATTTTACTTAATATTTTACAATCTACATTAATCAGGCTTATTTGTCGATAATTTGAGGGTTCAGTGGGATCTCTATCTTTTTTAGGAATAACAGATATTAGAGCATCGTTAAAAGAAGGAGGAAGAGATCCCCTAGCATATGCCTCGTTATATACTTCTGTTAAAATGGGTGCAAGTAGTTCTACAAACCCAATTCCAAAAAAGTTGGGACACTGTACAAATTGTGAATAAAAAAGAAATGCAATAATTTACAAATCTCATAAACTTATATTTTATTCACAATAGAAAATAGATAACATATCAAATGTTGAAAGTGAGACATTTTGAAATGTCATGCCAAATATTGGCTCATTTTGGATTTCATGAGAGCTACACATTCCAAAAAAGTTGGGACAGGTAGCAATAAGAGGCCGGAAAAGTTAAATGTACATATAAGGAACAGCTGGAGGACCAATTTGCAACTTATTAGGTCAATTGGCAACATGATTGGGTATAAAAAGAGCCTCTCAGAGTGGCAGTGTCTCTCAGAAGTCAAGATGGGCAGAGGATCACCAATTCCCCCAATGCTGCGGCGAAAAATAGTGGAGCAATATCAGAAAGGAGTTTCTCAGAGAAAAATTGCAAAGAGTTTGAAGTTCTCATCATCTACAGTGCATAATATCATCCAAAGATTCAGAGAATCTGGAACAATCTCTGTGCGTAAGGGTCAAGGCCGGAAAACCATACTGGATGCCCGTGATCTTCGGGCCCTTAGACGGCACTGCATCACATACAGGAATGCTACTGTAATGGAAATCACAACATGGGCTCAGGAATACTTCCAGAAAACATTGTCGGAGAACACAATCCACCGTGCCATTCGCTGTTGCCGGCTAAATCTCTATAGGTCAAAAAAGAAGCCATATCTAAACATGATCCAGAAGCGCAGGCGTTTTCTCTGGGCCAAGGCTCATTTAAAATGGACTGTGGCAAAGTGGAAAACTGTTCTGTGGTCAGACAAATCAAAATTTGAAGTTCTTTTTGGAAAACTGGGACGCCATGTCATCCGGACTAAAGAGGACAAGGACAACCCAAGTTGTCATCAGCGCTCAGTTCAGAAGCCTGCATCTCTGATGGTATGGGGTTGCATGAGTGCGTGTGGCATGGGCAGCTTACACATCTGGAAAGGCACCATCAATGCTGAAAGGTATATCCAAGTTCTAGAACAACATATGCTCCCATCCAGACGTCGTCTCTTTCAGGGAAGACCTTGCATTTTCCAACATGACAATGCCAGACCACATACTGCATCAATTACAACATCATGGCTGCGTAGAAGGATCCGGGTACTGAAATGGCCAGCCTGCAGTCCAGATCTTTCACCCATAGAAAACATTTGGCACATCATAAAGAGGAAGATGTGACAAAGAAGACCTAAGACAGTTGAGCAACTAGAAGCCTGCATTAGACAAGAATGGGACAACATTCCTATTCCTAAACTTGAGCAACTTGTCTCCTCAGTCCCCAGACGTTTGCAGACTGTTATAAAAAGAAGAGGGGATGCCACACAGTGGTAAACATGGCCTTGTCCCAACTTTTTTGAGATGTGTTGATGCCATGAAATTTAAAATCAACTTATTTTTTCCATTAAAATGATACATTTTCTCAGTTTAAACATTTGATATGTCATCTATGTTGTATTCTGAATAAAAATATTGAAATTTGAAACTTCCACATCATTGCATTCTGTTTTTATTCACAATTTGTACAGTGTCCCAACTTTTTTGGAATCGGGTTTGTATATACTGTTTATAATATTCAACAGGGAATCCATCTAATCCTGCTGACTTACCATTCAGCATAGTAGAAATGGCTTTCCTGACTTCAAGTTCTGTTATTGGGCCATCTAACAAATTCACCTCTTCAGAGGACAGTTTAGGCATTTTGAGATTGGAGAAAAAACTTAGCAATTCTTCTTGCTTTGGATTAATATCAGTAGTGTACAATTCCTTACAAAACTGCTGTAGTACATCATTTATTTCCTTTGTTGAAGTAACTATTGTACTTCCTTTCTTAATAGCTGTTATTAAATTGCACGTATTCTTTTGCTTCAACTGTCTGGATAGCAGTTTACCAGTTTTCTCCCCATCCTCATAAAAAGTAGTTCCCAATCTAAATAAGGTGTATTCTACCTTTTTATTATAAATTTCCTGGAGTTCAAATTTAAGTTTACAAATATCTTGATACAATTGATTTGAAAAGCACTAGGATAATTCTTTTTCATAATTCTTAATTTTGTTATCTAATTCCTGTATTCTGTCCAGATCCTCCCTTTTCCGTTTAGATGCATAGCCTATTATCTTCCCAAAAGTTGATCTTTTATCAGTACTACCAGTATTAATTAAAAAAAAAAGACTTCAAGTCTTCTTTTAACGATGAACTAAAAGCCTCATGAGATAGAAGTGAAGTGTTTAATCTCCATCTGCCTTTTCTCTCTTTGTCAGAGTTAATATCAATGCCTAACTCCACGGCAGCATGATCTGATAAGGCAATAGCCTTTATTTTGCAGTGCGTAACATGCTTTGTCATGGTATTCGAGATCAGAAACACATCAATTCTGGAGTGGGACTTATGGCAATGTGAATAAAAGGTGTACGCCCTCTCGCGTGGATTCACCAGACGCCAAATATCCACTAACCCATTATCTTCACTCATCATAAGAATTGCTGCTCTGTCTTTAGGATGTGGTTGGTCAATAAAATTACTTTTGTCTATGAAAGCATCCCAAACTTGATTAAAATCTCCGGCCAGGATTATTTGACCATCCATTTCCCCTAAAGTCTTATTTACTTCATAGAAAAAACTAGGATCCCCTATATTTGGTGCGTATAAGTTACACAACACCACTGGGATATCGTTTATCCGGGCCTGTAGACAGACCATTCTCCCCTCCCGATCGTTGACCTCACCAGTCGGGAGAAAATTTAGTTTCTTGTTAACTAGTATAGCAACGCCATTCCGCTTGGTGGAAAAAGAGCTATAAAATACATGTCCAACCCATCCATATTTCAATTTTAGAGCCTCTTCCCCGTTAAAGTGTGTTTCCTGGATAAATGCGATATCAACTTTATTATGTTTCAAATAGGTCATAACTTTGCCTCTTTTTATAGGATTCCCACAGCCTTTTATGTTCCAAGACATGCATGTTATATAATTCCCAACCATAGTGCACAGTACGTAAGTACGTACGTAACATAGTACGTAATATTAAAAAAAAAAAAAAAGGATACCGAAGCCACTGTTGTGTATATAGACCTATATAGACATTGTAACTTACGCATAATAACGAATTCTTAATAGTAAACTTTGTCATGACCGAACCTTTTTTCATAAAAGATTCACAAAAAACAAAACAAACACAATTAAGTAACATAAAATGCTCCCTTGAAAAACAAACTGGGAGCTCTGACCAGTCTCTGGTCTTAACCAAAACATGAAAACAAAGAAACTGTTGCAAATATAACTCGCAACAACAGAAAATAACTCCTACTGGTCCGTGGGACATCCCTCATGCAGCTGGTGGTCACTGTCCAGCTGCACGCTGCTCGGGCAGCACACCATCTAAAGCCCACTCGCGATTAATTTCCACCCATGGTTGACTTTTATATGTTGCTCACCGTCCGTAAGCATTACTGTCTTATAAGGGCATACCTTTATGTCTCATCATTGCACAGTGTGCTGATGAAATGTTCCGCTTCCTCGGTGCTGGTAAAACTACGGTTTCTACCTTTCCAAGTGAATCTCAGGGTGGCGGAGAAAGCAAGCGTGTATCTCACATTTAGCTGTTGAAGCGCTTTCTTGGCAGGCAGAAACATCTTTCTTTTTTCAGCCAGCTCCCTCGACATGTCGGGAAACACGGATAACTTAACATCCTCCCATTCGATTCCATGGCACTCCCGCGCTGACTGCCTCAGAAACCTGATCAGCACCGGTCTCGGCGGCTGATCCTCACTCGCCATGGGGGCCAATGTTCGATGAGCCCTCTCGATTTCAAATTCCCCCTCCATGTCGATCCCCAGGCCTTCACTCAAAACTTTCTTCACGCATCTCTCCAAGGTGCCGTTCGTCCCATACTTCTCTTTCAGCCCCACCAGCCGTACATTGTTCCGCTTACTATGGTTCTCAAGCATTTGAACACGATCCCACAGAACTTTTATCTTCTTTTCTTTAGCATCTTTGTCTGTCGCCAGCCCCTCTGTCAGGTCCTCCAGGTGAGAAACACGGCCCTCCGCCTCCTCCATTCTGACTTGCAGCCCGTTCACGTTATCTTTTAACTCCATCATTGTCTCTTTAATGGCAATTGTGTCCGCTGCAACTACCTGAAGGGTCTTGCTCATTTTAGTAACTTCAGCAAAAAACTTTTCCAGGCTCACTTTAGCTTCGGTCTGTTTTTCGGGCGGATTCAAATCTGCCTTGGCCTCCGTAGGAGGTGTGGTCCGTCTGGTCGCCATGCGGTTTGCTTCCTTGAAATATTTAGATGTTGTCGTCATGGTAATACCGTCGAAAACATGACAAAATCCGGATAATGGACGTTTCCAAAGTATTTTTTCAACAAAATGTTAACTACTTCGTCATAAATTATAAAGTAATTAGCGAGTCGATATGAGCTTATCTAGCGAGCCGCCATTTTAAATTCATTTTTTTAATTCTACAGAAAGGGGAACATAACATAACAAAGGACACGTGAAACCAAAATACGAAGCATAAACATTTACATCACAAAACTAACCATAACACGAAGCAGACAGAGAGAAAGTAGCAGTCATGACGTCATAAGCAAGGACAACGCACACAAGGCACAGGCCGTAACAGAGGAAACATGGTGAATATTATAAAAACCCGTGAAACAAATTGATGATGAAAACATGGGAAATAAATAATACAAAAATGCAAAAAGAGGGGTGTGTGTGAGAGGGTTCTAAGATAATGTTGGGGGTGGGGAAAAAAACACAAGTCGAAGACGTAAGACGTGTCACTACTTAAAAATTACCCCAGAATGCATTGCATTGCTAGCCCAGCCCAACACTTATGCTCAATAATAATGATAAATACTGACCAATACTTCATTATATTACTTTTGAAAATGACATCGTTTTAGTAAAACAAGCAAAATGGAATTTGTTGTGTCAAATGACAGTGATGCATGAATACACACTAGACAAATGCAGTCGAAGTGAACATCTCAATTTTCAGTCAAGCACTGAATTAATAAAAGAATTATATTTTATTTACTGACAACAATAGGAAAAATGAATAAATGAGTGAAAGAATGAATAAAAGTAACTATCACAATAAATAAATACATATACTGTATATAAGTACTGTACACTATATCAATGCAGATGAACAACAAGATAACATTGTGGTAATTGCAGTGCCTGTTTGTTTGGGTACGAGAAAAAGAGACTATTTAGAGTATTTAAATACAAGTAAAATAAACGAACAGAACAGTATAAGTATTGTTTTTGCTTTAATTTTAACATGTTAAGTTGCATTTATAAATCGGGACTCCCCCCGGATCTTTGGAGAAAGAGGAAGTAAAGACGAAACTGAAAGTGAACAGACCAGCGGGGTTTCAAAGGCAGAAAAAGAAGAAGAATTGAAAACTAAAGTAAAAGTAAACATATCAACAATCTTTCCAAGGCTGAATAACATCAAAAATGGAAAGGTTAGTGTTTTTTTTTTTTTTGCATTTTGGATGTGTAATAGTGTAGTGAGACAAACCTTGTTGTTTTAGGTTTTATTATATAATGTTTTATTTGTTTTAGTGACAAGCCTTTTTCGTCGCTTGTGAGGAAAACACCAAAGGTTTGCTCATGCCATTTCATCGATTCGGTCGAGTGGAAGAATTCCTTAGGGATGATTCATTGCCGTTGTTTGCTTCTGTAGTAGAGGATGCCACAGGATCACTCCAGTATAGTTATGATTTTGATGGGATTGTGGTGCAGCTGGCAGATGTTAGCTGTGTAAATACTGGAGTGCACTTTCTTTTTGTCTGCAAAGTGCATGGGTCCAAGCTCAGTAATCACTGGCATATCCTGAAGAAGCACTTAGACCTCACAAAATACAGTGCAGCTGGAGTCAGTGCTTTACGAAATATGCTGGGTACTATTGTGGCGTTTGTCGATGGGGGATATTTCCTCAATATCAGTTGTGTCCCCGCAAATCCTTGGTTCAGTCGGTGCTGCAAGTGTGGGCGAGTCTCCTACTCTCTTGGAGACGTGGATCAAGGACGACTTGCAGAAGTCTCGTGTTCTGCGAATCTTTCCTCTCACCAATTGTCTTCTGGCCGGTCCACTAGCCGTGGGGGAGGAATTGGTCAAGATTGTGCTGTCTGACTTGTATCAGCGAAACTACCACCTTCCGTTGGATTCTTTGAAAGGGCCTGAGTGTCCAATCGGTCAATTAGTGGACTGCCGGATGGTTGGGAAGTTAGCCAAGGAAGTGTAGGAGCTTAAAGCGCTCGGCTACCCCCACACTTTCGGGAGGGCAGCGGAGATGGTGACGTTGATGAGTTTGGATCCCGTCCATTGCTTGGAGCTCGGTGTAGCCAAATTCAAGTTCTTCCCACACATTAAATACTGGGATGAGTTTTTGAGAATTTCAAGGTTTTCGTCGAGCTGTACCGTCCTAGTCAAGTTCCATCTGCAGCTGCTCGGGCAGAAGCCTACCGCGGAGATGTGTGTGCGAAAACTGAGGAGTTAGACCTGTCCTTCTCCCGGAACCTCACTAAATATCGCAAGCATGGGATGCCATGGCTGGAGACTTGTATTAACCGTCTACCAAAGAGAATGCCGAAAGAGAGAACGATGACTGTTCTGGCCTCCTTCAGATGAGTTGGGATAATCCAGAATGGCGACTACGTGTCATTCCAAAAACTGTCTTGGAGCACCAGCTGCCAGTCAGTCAGAGGCACATGAAGGATTTGCATATCCTGTTGCAGCTGCTCCTGGTCCAGACTCCTGCAGTCTGGAGATTTCAAAGCCATCAATGCTTGTCCTGCCTCCGGTTGTACCGTATACACCTGCCCGTCTACATCCTCCTGTTCAGGAGGAAAGAAGAGAAGTGCCAGAAGAAGAGGTGGAGGAGTTGGTTGAAAGGATCCAACCGGCCTTTGTACCTGCAAGTGCCAGTGCTCATTGGACAAACTTGGAAATCCACTACATCGATGTGAGCCTGAGTTAAGCCACACCCGGGCCTATGAGATGTACTTGCAACGCTGTAGGGAGAACTCTTCGCCTGTGCGAACGTTCAATGCGTTTAGGAGGAAACGCCAGAGCCTCATGCCAAACGTGATTCCCACCCATGTTGTTTTTTTTGTTTTCAATGTTCTACTTAGCGTTAGTGTTCCTTTTTTGAAAAAGAATCTACTTCAAAGTGAATAATTTTTTGTTTTGTTTTTTTAAATATTTTCCTTTATTTTTCCCTTTTTTGAAAGATTGAAGTGTTTTTGTTATTTCTGGATCAAAGTACTAACGAGTAACCGCTTTACTTTTACAAAGCCAAGAATTTAATAACAAATGGTTCGTGCAACAAAAAAACATTTTAACCCAGCTTCTAACATTGCACAAAGTGTTGTAATGTTAGTGCCGGTCCCAAGCCTGGATAAATGGGGAGGGTTTTTACTTACTTCCCGGTGTTTGTAAATGTCTTAGCAACTTGTAATTCCAGGGAATGTCATATCCACTGCAATGTTAGTTTGAAGTAAAGGGCTTGCTCGGAGCTTTCAAACAAGTCTACTCAGACATCTCTGTTATGTAGGCTTCCTGAGATATTGACATTTAAATGTGGACCGGAATCTCATAATCGGAAGGTTGCAGCGGGACAAGGTGTTATTAGAAAGGTGTGGGCGAGTCCTTTAAAACAAGACCAGAACAGGGGCTGCGTCCGAAACCGCATACTCACTGAGTAGGTACTCAAGGTCAATAAGTACTTACTTAACAAGCACTAAAAGAGTAGCTACTATACAGCTTGATCACGTTAAGTATGAATGCTATCCGCACTTTATGCGCCATGTTGACGTTATCATGTGACCTACGACATTATCACAAGCACAACAACTTAACAGATATGAGTGACAGGTTTAATTCATATACTGTATCTGTAAATATCTTCATATGGATTAAACTTGCTCATTTTGTGGTCTTGTTGAAGAAACAGCTGCCCATTTATTTTGTGATTGTAGTTTAACCAATTTTGGGCTGATTTAAGTTCTTATATTTTTAACTCTACTAACTCTCTGACACACAGTTTTATCCTTAAATATATTCTTTTTATTACGAAAACCCAAAATCGTGATCTCTTGAACATGTTGTTAATTTCTTTATTTTATATGCAAAATGTTTCATCCAGAAGCAAAAGTGGCTTAAAACTTTATGTTTTCCTCTTTTTTTGTTGAATTTAACTCTCGTTTCATCCCTCAGGCTTATAAATTGACTCTTCATAACATTAAGGCTGAACCGCTGGAGTCACATGGACGATTTTAACGATGTCTTTACTTCCTTTCTGGACCTTGAAAGTGTTCATTACATTGCTGTCTATGGAGGGGTCAGAGAGCTCTCAGATTTCATCAGAAATATCTTCATGTGTGTCTGAAGAAATGTTGGAACGACATGAGGGAGAGGAATTAATGACAGAATTTACATTTTTGGGTTAACTAACCCTTTAATATTAAATACTTGTTTATTGAACTATAAAATTAATGTAACATTTGCATTAGTGATAATATTCAGCAAAACAGCTCCCTTGGTCGTGTTATGTTAAATATCTATATCATAAATAATAAAATACTTAACATTTAAAATGTTTACCTCAGTATGTTTGTTCTGTGAGTTTGTGTGTGTGCTGTTACGCTCAGTTGTTTTGAATTCTCACAAAGAGACGGACAGCGCGACCGTTGCAGAAATAACCCTTATCAATCATCATTGTGTTTCAATGCTTCCCTAGTTATTTATCATCACTGAAGTTCTACCCCATTGTTAAATGTTAAATGTTGATCAGTTTAAAGACTTACAGTGAAAAAAATAGGTTACGCTTTTTAATTTTCCCTTTTTCTGCTTGGCGCCCCAGAACTCTTCCCATTTGGTCATAGGAAATATATATACTACTTCAAGGGTGAGCGCTTGATATTATTTTATTATATCAATCATTTAAAATGCTAAACAGAAGTTAAATAAAAATGTTTCCTTTAATCATTTAAAACAATTTTTTTTTATTATTATTTATAAAGGAATTTATAAGGAGATTTTCACATGATTTTGGCTCAATGGCGCCCCCTCCCGTCCGGCGCCCGTATGCACTGCACACCCATCTCTCTCTCTAACCCATTCATGTGTCATCCAGGTAACAACACAATATCAGGGTTCCCACTAATCCTGGGGGGTATTCCAGAAAGCAGGTTATGTGAAATAACTGGGTGTGTTTAAGAGTAAATAAGCAGATAACCTCAACTTTCGGTTCCAAAAACAGAGGTAACTTTCAGGGTATGAAAGTAGCCATAGCAACTCACTCTCTGAACATCACCTGTGAGTAACCATAGCAACTCACTCTCTGAACATCACCTGTGAGTAACCATAGCAACTCACTGAACAGCACCTGCTCTGGAGCAGCTCATGATCAAGGGTTAGTTTGTTTAAGAGGTATTCAGATGTTTTTTTTTAAATATAATTAATATAGTTATTAATATAACCAAATTTCTTTCAGTTATATAATATACAATATTATATATTAATTCTAAAAAAAATATAATGTTTAAATGTTAATTCAATTCAAATATATTTATTATTTATTTTATTATCATCTCACACATGGATCTGCATTCAATTAATTAGCATCAAACAAACAATATAATCCATATTCTCAGTGAATAAAGGTTACTTATTAAACAAAGACATTGAAAAAATTATTGCATAACCACCAAATAGGTGGAGATGTGCACTGCGTAGGTTATGTAAATCACCATTAAACAGAAGAAGAAGAGGAAGCGCTTTTTCTTAGCATCTGTTTCCATGGTGAATCATCGATTCGTCGCTCTGTTGAGAATGTCTTGTGTGTTAACCGGGAACATACTCTGAGTTGTCTGAACTTACTCCCGGACGCGTTTTTGGAACCAGCATACATCGAGTAAGCAATGTTTGGGTTAATCAACCGAGAGTTCAAGGTATATGTGACGGTAGTTTCTGGAATACCCCCCTGGAAAATTGATGACAAATTTCCCAGTTCTGGAAAACACATGGAAAATTAGAGAAAATGTAAAATGTGCTGGAAAATCTTGTTGTTGTCCTGGAAAATTATTTTTTAAAAAGTGTTTCGGTTTTTCTTTAGCCGAGTACAAAGAGTTTATTACTGGCCCAAACAATTAGCGCAGAAAGTGTGATGTTCAGGATGAGTTTTGACACGTGAGAGGAGTGTTAATGATGATGGTTACTCGTGTGTTGCCTCAGTTAGCTAATGTAACGGCTCAATGCAGTGCATGCTAACTGCAGCTACCGAATCACATCATTTTGATATAAACTTATCAACCCTAACCCAATTGCGAGTTATAAAGTCAGAATTGCGAGATATAGTCAGAATTGCATAATATAGGAAAAAATACTTTTTTCACAATTGCGAGTTTATATCCAGTGTTGGGAAGTTTTCTTTGGAAATTTAATAGGTTACAAATTTAAAATGTAATAAGTAGTGTAAGTATTTCAATTACTTTATTAAAGTAATGTAACTGATTAAATTTGATTCCTTTTCTAGTGTCTAGCACTGGAACACGTTTATCACTCGCCATGGTCTCAGACGGGTTTAGCCTAACCCTGGTGATGGGGAGTCGATTCCTGGACCCTGAATAGCCCCAGAGTCGGGGTCGACTCCAGCACAGGAATCCACTCTGTTGCTGTGTCCGAAATCACTCACTTGTTTACTCATTCTCTAATCCCTATAAAGTGCATGGCAGTGGAGTGCACTATAAGCAAGGAGTGAATGAAATGAAGCGAGGAATTCAGACACTGACGTAATACACCGGGTCAGAGAGCTGTCGCAGAAACCTTGTCACACACATTTATTTGAGTGCTTACTTTAAGAAAACGTCACAGCGACTAGTTTGTAATTATACATAGGCTTCCTCCATGCTAGCTTTAGTTTAATTGATGGTATATTAATGCAATAAATATAGATTTGTTTTTCCATGGTTAACCTTGTGTTCATAAAAATTAAACTAACCATAAATCATAAAAAAACTCACATCAATAAGTGTACATTATTGTATGTATTTTAAAATTTTGTATATTTAACTCACCTTTTAAGACAATGATCATGTGCGTTTAGCTCCATCACTCAACAACAGCTGTTTTTCTTGACTTTTATCTCTGTAAAATTAGGTATCGGCAACAGCTAGGTAGAAACGTTGATAGCCACTCATCAAGTCATCGCTAAAGTGGACTAATTTGGACGGTCAAGCTAAAAGTGTGCGGTTTTAATAAGGGGATTTTAAGGCTTTGTGTCGGGGGAAAATAATTTATATGTGTAACAACTGCAATTTTGTCTTATTTCTGACACTGTTTTGATGTAAAGTAAATGGAGTCGAGGCGTCGTTTCCATAGACTCCTACAGTGGGAGTCGG
>CM077169.1:54536576-54586576 GCA_039654105.1 Coreius guichenoti | reverse complement strand
AGTCCTTTTTCAGTGACCTTTGATTCATAATGAGCCAGGAACCCTTACTATGATGAGGCTTAAATCAGTCTATTTAATGATTAGTTGTTCATATGACAACATGCATTTACAACAGAGTTAATGCTATAGAAAAATAGTTTGGTTTTTGTTTACCATAATGATATCTAGATTGTAAGGTTGAATCAACCCTTACATCACTGTAAGGGAAACTTATTTTGTGGTGAGTGACAGTGGAATAATAATCTCCAAACAGGCAAAAATTCTTACTTAATCTTACCAAACAGAGTGACATATTGATATGGCACAAGTACAAAAGGCCGACTCACTAGTCACAGCATCATATTCATATTGGTCATATAGGAACAGATTTTAACTATTAAAACACTATTTGTCTTAAATCTTCAACGTCGCTCCATCATGGCAGTGATGTGGTAAACAAGCTTAACTGAACTGAGGTGCTTTTATTCTGTATTTTTAGATTCTATAGTTGTCATTGTAAGACTGAATGTTGTTGATGTAGTGCTGTGTGTGTTTTCTCTCTCAGTGGAGAGCCTGGCTCTGCCTCGCTCACAGAGTGAATCGACGACGGGCTTCACGAGGTCGCGCCGGCACACGAGGAGCCGAGATCCGCAGCGCCGCCACACCATCACTAACGGAGTGGATTATGGAATGGTACAGAAGATCTGTTTTTATAATGTTTGTACACATTTGGCTTTATTTACCATTATTTTTTGTTATTTCTGAATGTAATAATAAAATGCGGAAAAAGGAAAAGTCATACGGGTAAATCAAATTCAGCCTATTGATATTTATCATAGAGAGGTTTTAAGAGAGGCACATTCAAAAGGAAATTAGATCACCTATTATTATATAAAGAGTTTCAAATGTTTGCCTTCTGAGCGCCGTCTGAGGGAAGAACAGGTGGAAGAGCAGAAGGATTTGAGCAGGGCTCCAGAATAACATCTGAGAGCAAGTTCTGCAGGAGTTGGCGCCAGCACCTGATTTGGTAGCAGAAAATTAATTTAATCGAGTACATCAGGTGTTATGGGAAGGGTTCCCGGTTCCGGCTGACCTAGGTAATGCAGCCTAACAATCATTTAACTGATTTGAATAATATAAATTGATAATGTTTTATGTGTATGCCATAGTAAAGAGATGTGTTTTTAGTCTAGATTTAAACTGACAGTGTGTGTCTGCTTCCCGAACAATGCTAGGAAGATTGTTCCAGAGTTTAGGTGCTAAATAGGAAAAGGATCGACCGCCTGCAGTTGATTTTGATATTCTAGGTATTATCAACTGGCCAGAATTTTGAGACCGCAATAGATGTGATGGATTATAATGTGTTAAGAGCTCGCTCAAGTACTGGGGCGCTAAACCATTTAGTGCTTTGTTAGGGTTGGGTGGTATATCGAGTTTGTACAATATATCAATATATTTTTTAGAAACGATATGGAATGAGGCAATACCGTTTATATCGATATACAGTAGATTGATACGAACACATCTGAAAAATAGCAGAGTACGCAGAATGAGCTGATGCAGGGAAAGTGCATGATACAATTTGTTCTAAACATGACACATGCTTTATATTAAGGGCTTCAAAATAACTGGTAAGATACAGTTAACACGTATAGTTTAAAGCAGCTTGCCCTGTCAGATGCTCTGAGAGATCAGATAAATACCTGCGGTGTTTAATGCGTTTGAAATGTGGTGCTTTCCTCAGTGCATAACTTACATTTCACAGGTATATTCTCCATCTATAAATGTTAGAAAGGCATGCAAATATGTAAATTTTGCTGTCAGGAGAGGACGAGCCTTCTGCAAGTTAATCTCCGCTAAAATTCAGGCTTTCGTGAATGAGCGCCGCCACGTGCATGCACGACAAACAGACGGAGCGCAATAGAATAGGAACGCAATAATTCTGACTAAAGTATACATATTTCTAAAATATTTGTTGTTGGACAATAAATGTGCCAATATGTGGAAACCTACAAGTAAGTATATTTTTATGAAAGTGACCATTATAATGGGGTAATCAAATATAGGCTAATATGCTTTTGTTTTTGTTTTCATTTTTAGTTTAGTGAATTTAAAAACAAAATTATTATTTTTGTTTTTAGATTGTAAACCCCCTTTTTGCACATAATATATTGCATAGCCTACATTACATTCACTGTATTTGTTTATAGCCTTCAATATCAACATTGTTTTTAGGACATCATAGGGCAGGATGTGAACTAAAATTATTATTAAAATAAATACATTTTTTTTTATCCAAATAGAAAAACGTAGAAAATACTGCGATATATACCGTGTATCACCATTCAACTAAAAAATACAGAGATATGATATATCGCCCAGCCCTAAGCTTTGTAAGTAATTAGCAAGATTTTAAAATGTATACGATGTTTAATAGGGAGCCAGTGCAGTGTTGCCAGAACTGGGCTAATATGGTCATACTTCCTGGTTCTAGTAAGAACTCTAGCTGCTGCGTTTTGGACCAGCTGGAGTTTGTTTATTAAGCGAGCAGGGCAACCGCCCAGTAGAGCATTACAATAATCTAGCCTTGAAAATGCTAAACTGTTAGTTCATGAACGCATGAACTAACAGTTTAGCATTTTGCATTCAGAGCATATAAGCAAATAGGCAAGAGCTTTGGATTGAATAATTCTGCATGTTATTTAATCTTATCTGACGTAGTGGGAACCATGGAAAGATGGTCATGGAAAAGATGTCACTGCGTTTCAGAAGTGTAAAATTATTGGCCTGCAACAAGCAAATAAAACAACTAAGGATGAAATGACTAAAATTGGACTAAGAGCTGTCCAGCGCATTGTTAAAACCTGGAAGGATAGTGGTAAACCATCACAGTGGAAAAAAATGTGGTTGGAAAACAGACTGTAGATCACTTAAATGTCACAGCTATGTGTAATAGTGAAAGTAAGAGCATTTCCACACACACTATGCAACGAGAACTCAAGAGATTGGGAATGAAGATCTGTGTGGCCTTAAGAAAGCCACTTGTTAGTGAGGCTAATCATAAAAAAAGGGCCTCCGTTTACTAGGAAGCATAAAGATTGAACTCTGGAGCAATGGAAAAGGGTCATATGGTCTGATAAGCCCAGATTGACCCTGTTCCAGAGTGAGGGCGCATCAGGGTAAGAAGGGCAGTGCATGGAGCGATGTACCCGTCATGCACAGTCCCTGAAGCTTGTGGAGGCAGTGTTATGATCTGGGGTTGCTTCACTTGCTCAGGTCTAGGTTCAGCAACATTAAAATGAGGTCAGCTGACTACCTGAATATACTGAATGTCCAGCTTTCCCATCAATGGATTTTTCTTCCCTGATGCCGCGGGCATATTTCAATGACATGCAAATATTCATCAGGCTCTAATTGTGAAAGAATAGTTCAAGGAGCATGAGACATTATTCTCACATGTGGATTGGCCACCACAGAGTCCCGATCTCAACCCCATTGCGAATCTTTGGGACTTTACGCTGTTGTTCGCTTCTCCCATCCTCAGCACAAGATCTCGGTGAAAAAACGATTACATCTCTGGACTGAAATAAAAGTTGAGACATTGCAAAAGTTTATTGAAACAATGCCACGGCGAATACATGCTGTAATCAAAGTTAAAGCTGGTCCAACAAAATATTAGTGTGCGACTTTTTGGACAGGGCAGTGTATTATTATAGTGATAGTGATAAAGGCTGTCAATTAGCAATCAGTCATGTGTTTATTGTCTTCGTTTAATCAGTGAAAGTGTTTCTATCTTCTTTTTATTCAGCTAAAGCGATCCCTTGATGTCTTTGTCCACATTAGGGATTTCCTGGAACGTCATAAGTTATATTACTTCTGTGATATGTGGAGTTAGGGTTAGTATATCCAGTATGAATGAAACAGACGTGTTTAGCGCTCAGTAATGCATTTTTTTTCATAAAAAAAAATTCTGTACAATTAAAATATTATTTACGTTTTTGGTGTGCACGCCAAACCTGCGGGAATGAGTAAAATGATGCGCAATACAAGCACTATTCAACCGGAGCGAATGAGAGAAGTGAGTGACAGGAGGCGGGTGTGTGTTAGTTTCCGTCGGAGAGCATATAGAGCGAGAACACACAGCTGGTATATCGATACTGCAGAAAAGGAGTTAGAAACTGTTTCAGATATTTCAGTATCGATACATATTGAAATAACAATATTTTTGTAGTATATGTAAATACAGCAATGTTTAGAACAATTTTTAATCGTTCTCCATATTACCTGGACCAAGAAATTCCTGTTTATTTGTCAGCTAAAGTCTTCTGACCGGAAGCTCCAGATATTTAAAAACAATTATGCTTATCTCACCTAAATGTTTGCAATGGGGTAATTTTGTTGCGCATGAGTTTACACACTGCAGAAGGAAGCTTTATTTCAACCTTGAACTGAATTTACAAAATAAATAAGAACAAATAAACAAATTACAAGCCGAAGCACAAATAAATACTGTAACTTTTGTTTTTCGATTAGCTACTAAATGTATGGAATTCCAAAGCTGCCAAAATTAAAAATAAATAAATACATAAATAAATATACAAAGAAAAGCAAAAAAACAAAAATAAATAAATTTATACATTTCCTTATGTATATTTTTTTTTCCACATTTATTTATTTATTCTTTTATTTATTTATACATTTATTCATTTCTATTTTTATTCATTTCCACATTTCATTTCTACATTTATTTATTTTTACATTTCTTTGTGCGTAGGGTAATGAGGAGGGCGTGGTTTACCTCAGACATAGCAATCGAGCTCAGAGTAGGCGAGGGCGAAGCGTTGAGGCCACAGTGACACCTTGTGGTGTGGCTGAAATACAGTAAGTTATAGCCTCCTGACGGTGATACTGTCTGTGATGAATGACGTGGATAGGTATATGGCCAAAATCTTATATCACGGGTTAAGTCACCCTAACTGTACTGTGTGACATGGATAGGCTACTCTTTATTCCGGACATGGCCGTAGAACATCGTCTGGTCTGGATTTGTAAAATGTCCTGGGCTAACAAACATGAACAGCAACATCTTCAACAGATCTGATAACAGAGACTCTGAAATGGAAGCACTTGATATTTTCCATTACCGGTCAGAACACACGGAAAGGAAGCAGCGCACATGTAGGCTACAGTGAAGTCGACGCAAGCATATTGATCAATGCATTTGAAACGAGACCACAAATTCACTTCACATTCATATTTCCTATTTGTACATGCACAACATGTGACAAACACTTAAAATACAACGCATATTTCAAAGATCCAGAATAGAACGAGGCGACGGTTACAGGAGAACATTCTGTCGCGTCGCGTCACTTCACGTGTGGACAGTCACAGCATCACCGAGTATAATGGGTTTTTCTTGGTGTGGTCTTATTATTAATCACACATTTTAGGCTAAGTTATCAACTGGAAATATGCAGAATCAGATAAATCAAATGTGCCCATGGAAACGGAGGTGGTGAAACACACACGCCATGCATTAAACATACACAGATACATCATACTCTTTCAAACAGCACCTGTCGCGTGCCCTCATATTTTTGAGGAGACATTAACTTTTATTTTCGGGACTGTCAGTTTACAGTTAGCCCGTTAGGCTAATTTATGTGTATATTTATGCCTACCATGCATATTAGAAATGGGAAAAACCATTATACTCAGTAGCCGCGTTTCCATTACAGATTTGCGCAAAACCTTTGCGATATTTACTAAATGTCGATAAAAAAACTATTGCGAAATGACGGCGTTTCCATTAACTGATGTTATGTGACTAAAACTTATTTTTTTCCTCTCGTGATAAGTCATTCCAAAACGTATGCCAAGTATGTTGGTTGGTTCATGTATATCCCAGCCACCGCACTAGCCATTATTTTTAATGGAAGGAGACATAGGCGTGTTATTCAAGCATTAATTAAAATTAAAAGAGCGAAATGTTTGAATTTGCATGGTGGTAACTCATTTCGTTATTTTGGCTTGGAATTTCATTTGTTAGAAATATGAACTGAATTTAGAAATGCTTTTGAAATTAAAAAACTTTGCGTTTAATAAACAAAATACATTTTTGAAATGAAGACAGCGTTTGGAGTGCAGTGCATGCAAAATAATCCATTCCCTGAATCAACGGCCTTTGTTGTTATTGTGAGTGTACACAAATAAAAGTAGACAGTTTATAGTTTATAATTATGTCTTGCACTTATCTGTATGGCTAAAAATGACGGAGTATTGTGAGTTGTTTCCACTGTCATAAAGGAAAATATCCATCAGAATGCGCCGGCGTCTTCGTCGGCCATGGGTTAAAGAAAACGTAGCCTATTTAGTTTCATAGTTAGGCTATGTTTAAATATTAGCCTATAATATTTTTTTTAATTTCATTAGTTGATTATGAAAAGTGAGCAGCATGAGTAAGATAGGCAATACATCATAAGATGCATATGTCTGGAGACATGGAGTGGGGTCAGACATGATTTTGACCACTTCATTGAGTATTGTTTTGTAGAAAGTCTTTCTTTAAAGTGAATTTCGTTTTGTAATTTAATTGTAATTTTGATCAATGTTTCATCAACTAATTGCCTGTATATTTAATAAATACGAAGCAAACCAAGAACGTCGGGAATGGATTGACGTGCGTAACGAAACCACTTGCCTGTTTCCGCGGCCTTTGAGTTGAAACTATAGCGTCTTTCTGTTTTTAATACATTTCTTGAATATATGTCTTAATTACAGTAGGCCTATAGATAGTTATGATATTTGTGGCTGCACCGGGGTCCGTCATTACAAGGTTAAAGTTACGCCACTGAGGCTAATCATGTCCATGGCATTCTCCTAATAAGGACATATGTTGTATATAAAAATAATATGTAGGCCCTACGTGGCAGCAATGCGTCACCGTACCAGGTGACCTGTAAATGCGGAAAAACTGTTTCCATTGCAGTTTTCGAATTGCCTGAAAAACCACCTTATGCGAGCACAAAAACTTTTTTGCGATATATGGGAGTTTTTGCGAAATTGACGCGTTTCCATTGGGCGTATTTTCAATTCGCAATTTCAATTTGCGCAATTTGAAGGGTAACGGAAACGCGGCTAGTGATGCTGTGACTTTACTGTAACCGACGCCTCGTTCTATTCTGGATCTTTGAAATATGCGTTGTATTTTAAGCGTTTGTCACATGTTGTGCATGTACAAATAGGAAATATGAATGTGAAGTGAATTTGTGGTCTCGTTTCAAATGCATTGATCAATATGCTTGCATCGACTTCACTGTAGCCTATATGTGCGCTGCTTCCTTTCCGTGTGTTCTGACCGGTAATGGAAAATATCAAGTGCTTCCATTTCAGAGTCCCTGTTATCAGATCTGTTGAAGATGTTGCTGTTCATGTTTCTTAGCCCAGGACATTTTACAAATCCAGACCAGACGATGTTCTACGGCCATGTCCGGAATAAAGAGTAGCCTATCCATGTCACACAGTACAGTTAGGGTGATATGACTTAACCCGTGATATAAGATTTTGGCCATATACCTATCCACGTCATTCATCACAGACAGTATCACCGTCAGGAGGCTATAACTTACTGTATTTCAGCCACACCACAAGGTGTCACTGTGGCCTCAACGCTTCGCCCTCGCCTACTCTGAGCTCGATTGCTATGTCTGAGGTAAACCACGCCCTCCTCATTACCCTACGCACAAAGACATGTAAAAATAAATAAATGTAGAAATACATAAATATGAAAATAAATAAATGTAGAAATGAAATGTGGAAATGAATAAAAATAGAAATGAATAAATGTATAAATAAATAAAAGAATAAATAAATGTGGAAAAAAATAAATATATACATAAATAAGGAAATAAATGTATAAATAATAATTTATATTTGTTTTTTTGCTTTTCTATGTATATTTATTTATTTATTTATTTATTTTTGCTTTTTTACATTTCTTTGTATATTTACTTATTTATATATTTATTTATTTATTTTTAATTTTGGCAGCTTTGGAATTCCACAGTAATGAGGGTTTAGCATGCAGATCAAATAATTGGTTTTATGAACTTAGGCAAACATTCTATCATTCTTTATGTGTTTAATTCCCCAAATGCTGGCACTTTCAAATGACAATTATATATCTATATAGAATAAAGAATTCAAATAAACTAATATCAAAACATTGTCTTTGATTTCACACAAAAAAAATCATCTTTGGGTTCTTATCTGAGATGAAGATCTGTCCCGTAAAGAAAAAAATTAAGTTATTCAACCTGAAGGAAAAAACATTGAGTGCGTTGAAATATGTTGCTAATTCGTG
The DNA here is from genome assembly GCA_039654105.1 of Coreius guichenoti. Classification (NCBI taxonomy): domain Eukaryota; kingdom Metazoa; phylum Chordata; class Actinopteri; order Cypriniformes; family Gobionidae; genus Coreius; species Coreius guichenoti. The sequence goes on along the minus strand of CM077169.1, from coordinate 54,578,232 downwards.
CGTTGAAATATGTTGCTAAATAAAAAAAAAAAAAAATTCACACCGCACAGCATCCCATTGAACACAGCCCAAATTATGCTCGCATCCAAACTCACCGTAAAAAGTGAATAAAATAAAAGTTCCTATATTGAGCTTAAAACCAACGGTTTCTCAACTAGTACTGGTTCTAAAGTAGCCACAAAGAAACATGAGTTCCCACTACCCCAAACTGACTGACTTCTTCATGTCAGCTCTCACCTTATATGCCAACCAGGTGAGTCTATCGAGCGCCCTCTAGTGCCTCGTAGTATTACTACACCGTTCCATTCTTACATGGATGTGAGAGGGAAAAAAAACTGACAGATATTTCACTCTGTTACAATACAATAAAATACAAATGCAATGAAAAAGGTTTTCAGTAGATCTAACAGTATTCAGTTATAGGAATACTACAGAAATTGAGTGAATCGAATGTTTCATTGTATAAATTAAATACAGATGAATCCTTTTGTTGTTTGATCAACATTAATGACAGTCACAGCAGCAGGAATATTAGGGAATACTTCTAATGCATGGATCCAATATACTGATACACATGCCTTTTCTTTCTTAACTGTTTACGTTCACTTAAAACATCACCGACTGTGTTTATGTACTTGCCAAGACGGGCATTTTGAAAGAGAGAGAGTAGCGCGGTATCTCTCTCACTGTTTGTGAAATCATGGCTCACAGAACGTTTTTAAATGACTGATTTGATCTGATAATCTGTGAGGAATAATTGCTCATTCATCCAATAAGCTAACTGAATAAATGTTTGCATGACGTGTTTTGTTTGTTGTTGGGCAGAAGCTGCGGTAGATGCTGTTACACGTGTTCGGCCGTATAGCGGTAGCATTACTTGCTCACTAATGTAGGCTGCACACAAATTAATGTTAATTAAAGAGCATGGCTAGTAAATGTCTCCTATAAACTTAACCATGAACACAAAAGCCACACCACACAAATGTCTTTTAATAGGTTTATTTCATTAGCAAACATGTAACAATAATTGTTCAATAATCAATTCCTTACTTTCACATTTAAAAGATTTCATGAGGTTATCTTATACCCTACTTGTGGTCAGTCTGCACAAATACCTCCTGCTTCGATGCTTGTTTGCTTTGCGGCCTCTTTAAATACAGTTTAAAAAAAGACCAAGCATTGGATCTACGTCAGCGTGTCTACGGATCTTTCTACAGCGTCGTTGGCAGGGCGGCCAGAGCGAATTTTGACGCCCTCGCCGGCGGCGGTGTGAACGCACAGTAACCCTTTCTGTCCATCATGACTAACGTCTGCAGCTGCTATAGTCTGTGAAAGCGTTGACTCGGCAGATGTTCAGTGTCGTCTGAAGCCCCTCCTCTCATCTGTCTTTCTCTCGCTGCTGTCGCTCCTCCCTGCGTTCACATTCGCTCTCTGTCTGTCGTTCTGGTCTCCTGCCGCTCTGTCCCTCCCCCTCATGGTGGTCAGTCGGCTCGGGCCCCGGGGCCTGGACGCTGCCGTGTGGGCCGCTTACACCACCGTCTTCATCCCTCTGAGCAGCAGCCTGTTCTCCAGCAGAGCCCTGCACTTCTACCTCTGGGTGAGTGAGACGGACAGACGGATGACGATTGTGTGTGATGGCATTTACTTCGCTGTTCTTTCTTTTACAATGGCTGTTTACTCTGCTTCTTCCTGACGGTTCACTTATTCAGTACGTTGTCTTGAATCATCTGTTCTGCAAAACTTTCCACATATTTTAGTATTTGAACAGGACAGTGTTAATGCGATGTGTCGCTCTTGTCCCTCATGTGGCGTTCACATGGTTTCTCTTGTAACAGCGGTTGTGTCCGTCTGCTCCCTGTCTCTATACAAAGAGGATTTTCCCTGTCGCCGGCCCTCCACACAAACACACGGCTCAAAGCCTCACCCCTCCCTTTATTCCCTCTGTTTCACTCACAGCCGCTTTAAAAACAGTTGAGATGGCAGTTCATCGTTCTGCAGAGGACGGAACTAAAACTGAACCTTGATTAATTGATCGATAGTCATCGAAATGCTCTAAATTAAACCTGTTCAAGAGTTTCCTAAAGTTCTGTTCAAAAAAATAACGTTTCACCCTTTTTAAAACTTCTACTAAAGTATTTCCCTTTGAATGTACTGAAGTAAACGTCTTAAAGCTGAAGTATGTAATCTTCCCCCTCAGCTCAGTTACATTCTCATATATATGAACTGCATGAAATATTCTGAATGATATCAATCCACAATCTTCTGAATCATAATCACACACTGTTCGTTGGCCAGAGGAGAACTGAGCGACTGGTTTCTGTCACTGATGGAGTTTGGGTTCTTGCCACCGTCGCCTCTGGCTTGATTATTCGGGGACACTTAATATTCAACAGCTTTTTATTTTTATTTATTTTCATTCTTTTTTGCACATAATAGGCTATATAGCATTGCCTGCATGGTTATATTCACTATATTTATTTTCATAGCCTTCAATATGAACATTGTAGGACATCATTGGGCAGGATGTGAAATACATTTTACAAAAATAAATTCAGATTTTTTTAAATCGTAGAAAATACTGAGATATATACCATATATTGTCGAGATATGATTTTTGTACATATCGCCCAGCCCGAGTGAGCAGCCGGTGAAGACGACAGCACACACACCATAAACTGAAGCGCTGTGGCGTCTTCACACTCACACACTCACACCCGGACACCGATCACACGGCTCTTGTGTTCACTCGAGCGGAAGGATCACTCCGTTTATGAAATGCCAGTAAGACAGTGGATGAACAGAAGAATGAAAAACAGATGACAATGTGATGTTTGACATGTCATGATCAGTCACATTACATCCAGTCATGCATGTTAGATTTGAACTTTTATTAAGCACTGTTATGTTTTAAGAGGTTAGGTGTTGTCATGATGTCTAACGTCTGTCAGATCTCTGAGGTCTTCTGAACAGAGATTGTTGATGGTCCCGAGATCTAGATTAGAGTTGAGCGGCGACTGTGCTTTTCCTGTTGTTGGGCCAAAACTGGAATATCCTTCCGGTTTCCCTCAGATTCGTTTCATCATTCATCTTTTCTCCCAGGCATACAGCACAGTGGTCAACTACTGTTGTTTTTATTGTGCTTTTTTGATTTGATTAGTCAAGAGTTTGTTCTTTATGTGCGTATACAGCATTCATTTTCATTTCTTCAGATCTTAAAAAGGTTTTAAAAAAAGCCTTAAATGAGCAGCGCTGTTTTCAGTGTACCTGTGTGTGTGTGTGTGTGTGTGTGTGTGTGTGTGTGTGTGTGTCAGCTGAAGCAGATGAAGGAGCTGGAGCAGGAGAAGGACTCGCTGCTGGCCGGACTGGATGTGCTGGAGCGGGCCAGAGACTGGTACCAGACCCAGATCCACAACATCACTGAGACGCAGAGACACGTCGGCCAGAGCCGCCACTCCACCGTACGTTCATGTTTCCGTCACTGATTTAACACACGCCATTACTGTGAGTCATGTCATTCAAAACTACAGTCCAGAAAGTCTTCCAATGGGAGGATTGAGTGATTCCAGCGGTCTTTCTGATTTAACTTAAGAACACAATTGAAGCTCTTTACTGCCAGAAATCAGACAGAGCTCTGGCTAAAGTGCTGTCATATTTCATTTCATTATAGTTGTGGGTTTTAAAAACTGTGTGTGCATGTGCGCGTGTGTGTGTGTGTTAGAACTGAAGTGAGTTTGAAGATAATGGAAAACTTTAAAATGCTAATTTGATTGCAGTGTTAGACGTAAATGAACAGTGAATGTGTTTTTCTATGGTTATACAGATTCCCAGAAAAACAATTCCAGGGGTCAGATATTGACCGTCTTAATCAAAAAGCTCATTTCTGACACCGTATCGTGTTTCTTCAGGAGTTTTTGGCTGAATCTCGGCTGGATGTTCTTCTGCCTAAACTACAGGAAGTCACGCGCTGCCTCAGTGATTTAATCTCCTCTTCTGGGAAGGTTCGTATCCACCCTTTCACTCTGATATATTAATGTTGCTTTAGTTTCCTGATAGTTATTTTACAGCTGCCAGTGTTTGAGAATGAACGCTCAGTGTGTGTTCTGCTGTTCTCCAGACGTTCCCGTCCTCAGGCTCGCTGTCGTCCGGCGGCTCGTCCAGCGCCGCTCCTCCTCAGGCCATTCACACCCTGAAGGAGCACAACCGCCTCCTCACACAGGTCAGAGGTCACACAAGATGTGCAGAGACTGAAAGACATGCACGATTAGTTATGGACATGTTTTCATATTGACTTTAAGGGGTATGAATAAAACTGATCATGATGAGTAAGCAAACATTTATAACATGATAGACTTAAAATTTTGTTTAATAGCAATATCACAATGTACACGTCTTTATGGAGATGTGGTATAAAAACTATTTAAAAAAAAATGCCATTTTTGTTTTTAAAATGGCAACAGACCCAACACAAATTCCCATGAATTCAGATTTATTTTATTTAAACATTATGAATATTGTAATGAATAAATATAAAATAATGTTTTATCTGTAGTAAGGTTTTTCTCAAAGCAGAGTTCTCTCGTTTGCTGAGCGTTTTCTCTTTCCGGCCGTACTGGAAATCTTTTATTCAGACGGTAGTTATTAGTTGATGTAAACACATTTCTCAGGGATTCCTCAGTGTTCGACAGTGGCAGTTCAAGCTTTATTCACAGAAATGTTGTCGTCAGGAATACAGTCCGTAATGGCAGAATCGTTCTTTGCCTCAATCTCCCTGCTCACTGTCTCCTGCCATTTGTCTCCAGTTAATTTAGTTTTCTCAGGGTATGAAATGAAATGCTATAATTCTGAAGGTCCTGGTGTCTCTTCCTCTCTCCCGTACAGGAAGTGACAGAGAAGAGCGAGCGCATCACTCAGCTGGAGCAGGAGAAATCTGCGCTGATCAAGCAGCTGTTTGAAGCTCGCGCTCGCAGCGCTCACGACAGCAGTGTGCTCGACTCCACCTTCATCTGACCATCATCATCATCACCCGAGACCAGCCGGACACCGCTGCTCACTGCGGCCCAATCACACCTTCATCTGAGGCAGTTTACATGTTTTTCAGTGCAATCGGAACACAATAATGCCAGAGTAGCAGCAGCCCGGTCTATGATTTCAGCCGATCGATGGAGGAGTTCTCACCAGCTGAGACTACATGAAGCAAGCAGAACAATAAACTGGATTCCAGCAGTTAGAATAAACACGTCGGTGCAGAGGCTGCTTTTAAAGTTCTTCTGGACCTTTCATCTGAGCAGTCGATCAGTGAGCTCAACGGTGTGCTGTAGATCTTTCTTTTGGTTTGATATTTTAGTTGTGGTGCTTTATTTAGCGTGCTGTGTTCCCTCTGAAAAAGTTGCATTTGTAAATTCCTCTCCTTCATCCGAACACATGCAGACGTCTTTGGCTGTTTTTGAGCATCTCACCATAAACTTTGCTGTTAAAGGTGACGTGTGCCGTTAAAAAGACGCCTTAAAAGTCACAGTGTGACAGAAGTGGATCTGAATGTGAGCCGCTGTAAGGGGCTGTAAGTAAAGCGTACCCTAATCCTATAATAAACTAATTACATAAAAGAATAAAACAACTCATAAAATCCAAACACCAGCCCTTGCAGAAATGGAAAAGTTGCAGATATACTTTTCTTCTGTAAAAGTGCAGATAGTGTTTAAATCGTGCAGCTGTACTGAAAAACATCACACAATAATAATTACACAGATTCTGTATTTATTCATACTCTTATGGTGTAAACAGCGAAAGTAAAACCCCAACCATGTTTTCAGATTGAACTGATTTGCTGAAATCCAAACAGGGACAGTAATAGGTGAGCGCCAGCCAATGAGATCGCTGTGCATCAGTTTATGCTTTTCATGAAGGCTGAATAATTCCAAATGAACTCCATTATTTTTACAGGAAAATACAACAAAGAATACCGTTTACATGTAGCACGTCAATTCTGCGTGGATAGACTCTCGCTCTCTCTGTGAGTGTGTGAGAAACACTCTCAGTCGGCCGCCTCACGCTAGTGTTTACTGTGCGTCAAATACACTACACTCATTGAGATGACCGCGCTTTACGGAGAGCGAAGCTCAAGCGCTCAGTAAGAGTGTTCGGCGAGTTCACCAGTTCCAGATTGTAGATGTAGCTCCTCTTTTAGCGATAAACTCCTTCTCTCTTCCGCTCTGCACGAAAGCTGCGAATGGGTCGCAAACAGAAAAACGTCATCAACTAGGCTTTAGCGTTATTATCACGGGAAGACTAATTCTTATCGCGGGGAGAATGTTTACCGGTATATCGCAAACGATAACATATCGCCCATCCCTACTCAGGACCCCTTTATTCTGTTCCACTCCGTCTCTCTTTGAATAAGGAACCATATGATCAGGTTTCCTGAAGACGTTTCTCTCAAAGTAATTTCTTTGAATGCGTCTGTGACTCGCTGTCAAATACCACAGGAAGTTTGTGCAGAAGAACAGGAAGGTCTTTATAATAATGGAAGTCATTCTAGAGCGTTTAAAAGCAGAAATGCGAAGCTTGTGTTTTTGTTTAAGCACTTACATTAGTAAAACACGAGTGATATTTACACAGTTTAAGTTGTTTTTTGAGGCGGGACTAATGAGTGAAAATGATTGGCTGTGGTAAATGACAGCAGCTCACGGACGCCCTCTTCAGACACTGCGTTAAAATGACCTGGAATATTCTTTCACTGGTTCTGCATTGAAGGTTTGTAGTTTGATTCTTTGAATGCTCATTTTCACAGTGACTGATGGTTTCTTTCAACGGGTTTCAGCTTTTTTCCAGTTAACCAAGAGTGAAGATTAATTGTATCTTATTTTATGAATGACTACAGCAGTGACTTACATGAATCACTCCTTCAGAGGATTAATGCTTCCAGTATATATTTACTATAGCCATATAAAAGCACAACGTGGCATGAAAGTGCATTTCAGACCTGAATGATATGAACATTACTAAAAAACTTCAAGAACTGCCTGATTCTGTTTCAGCCCTGATGGCAAGAAGGTCAAAATGAGAAAGGAAGGATGTTTGTGGACGTGATCTGGACTACTGAATATGTTATTACGATCATCTAAAGATGGTTCATGTCGGGTATGGAGAATGTTTGTGGGGTTCATCAACAGGTGCTGAAAAACAGGACGCTGTGAAGTTCATATCATTTAAGATGAATCCTCTTTCGTCTTTCTTTCCATGTTGCCAGTCGTGTTGAAGCATTTATACCTGTGTGAAATACTGAGAGATCTGACAATAATGTATATCATTTTACCTCACCTCTATAAAGCCCTGATGATCTGGCACATGATTTTCAATTATTACATTAAATAAATTAGCGGTTCAATTTACAGAAGCTGAATGTGTGTGTGTGTGTGTGTGTGTGTGTGTGTGTGTGTGTGTTCATAAAGACACAAAACAAAATCAACAGACATTTACCGCAGACGGAGCCCTCTCTGGACTCTGGTCAGGGGCTGGAAGTGGCTCAGACCAAAAGTCTGTTAGCCAGTGATTCTCCACTGGACTCTGCAAGAGGACAGGAGACATCAACAGACTCTGGATGGGGACAGGAGATGTCACTGGACTCTCGAAGGAGACAGGAGATGTCCACTTGGCTGGAGTGGAATGGGGTGACTGGCAGAGTGGTCGTCACAATGGACTGGTATGTAGAGGGTGAGGGTTTAGGGTGAGCTGGAGTGCCTACATGCTTTCGGGTAGGGACCGGACGATGATTGTCCTCATAAACAGCCTCAACTATGAAATCAGAACCATTTAAATAAAGGACATAATTAATGAAGTCTGTTACAGACCTACACTCACCTAAAGGATTATTAGGAACACCATACTAATACTGTGTTTGACCCCCTTTCGCCTTCAGAACTGCCTTAATTCTACGTGGCATTGATTCAACAAGGTGCTGAAAGCATTCTTTAGAAATGTTGGCCCATATTGATAGGATAGCATCTTGCAGTTGATGGAGATTTGTGGGATGCACATCCAGGGCACGAAGCTCCCGTTCCACCACATCCCAAAGATGCTCTACTGGGTTGAGATCTGGTGACTGTGGGGGCCATTTTAGTACAGTGAACTCATTGTCATGTTCAAGAAACCAATTTGAAATGATTCGAGCTTTGTGACATGGTGCATTATCCTGCTGGAAGTAGCCATCAGAGGATGGGTACATGGTGGTGATAAAGGGATGGACATGGTCAGAAACAATGCTCAGGTAGGCCGTGGCATTTAAACGATGCCCAATTGGCACTAAGGGGCCTAAAGTGTGCCAAGAAAACATCCCCCACACCATTACACCACCACCACCAGCCTGCACAGTGGTAACAAGGCATGATGGATCCATGTTCTCATTCTGTTTACGCCAAATTCTGACTCTACCATCTGAATGTCTCAACAGAAATCGAGACTCATCAGACCAGGCAACATTTTTCCAGCCTTCAACTGTCCAATTTTGGTGAGCTCGTGCAAATTGTAGCCTCTTTTTCCTATTTGTAGTGGAGATGAGTGGTACCCGGTGGGGTCTTCTGCTGTTGTAGCCCATCCGCCTCAAGGTTGTGCGTGTTGTGGCTTCACAAATGCTTTGCTGCATACCTCGGCTGTAACGAGTGGTTATTTCAGTCAAAGTTGCTCTTCTATCAGCTTGAATCAGTCGGCCCATTCTCCTCTGACCTCTAGCATCAACAAGGCATTTTGGCCCACAGGACTGCCGCATACTGGATGTTTTTCCCTTTTCACACCATTCTTTGTAAACTCTAGAAATGGTTGTGCGTGAAAATCCCAGTAACTGAGCAGATTGTGAAATACTCAGACCGGCCCGTCTGGCACCAACAACCATGCCACGCTCAAAATTGCTTAAATCACCTTTCTTTCCCATTCTGACATTCAGTTTGGAGTTCAGGAGATTGTCTTGACCAGGACCACACCCCTAAATGCATTGAAGCAACTGCCATGTGATTGGTTGATTAGATAATTGCATTAATGAGAAATTGAACAGGTGTTCCTAATAATCCTTTAGGTGAGTGTATAACAATCGCCAGGAGAAAGGTCATGGAATAAGTCATCGTCCAGTCCCATCCGAAAGCAGGCATTGACCATCTGACCTAACCTAACCCTAACCCTAAGCTCACCAGATAGCAATACTCACAAAATTCCTCCACATACCACTCCAAAGGACGACCGCTCTGGTGGATGGAGAAGAGGAGGTGATCTTCAGCCATTTTTGGTGTTGGTCTAGTCATCTGTAACGGTTGGGTGAACCAGGAACAGGCTGAAGACTCAGAAGATCAAAATACAAACTTAAACTTTAATAATAATAATGCTCAGGAACAAACAGGGAGGGAAACATACTCTAACATAGTGACTAGACAAAGACTGAGTGAACAAGAGGAACTTAAATAGTGAATACAAACGAGATAATTAAACAGACACAGCTCAACTAAATGAACTCATAATGACGGTGACCATGGAAACAAGGAGTGGCAGGAAACCGAACAAAGGAACAAATCAAACACAAGCAAAACAGACTGAATATGTGACAAGTACAGATTTACGCAAGACGGACAGTAGCAGCTGAAGAGTGTTTTCACTTCATTCTCTCTGATGGTTGAAGAATCTGAGCTGATAATGAAGAATCACTGGAAAGATCGTCCGTCGTTCTCTGCAGTTTAACATTTGGGTGTTGCTTTGGAAAAATGATTGTTAAATGGTTTAGGTGATTGTTAAGAGACTTTACAGGAGACCAATCAATGAAGCTGAAGAACATGATGTCATTAGAGGCTTTATATATCTGCCACAGCTGTGTGTTTTACATGTGATATAATGAATATCATCATACTGTTGATCTCAACTCTCATTTCTTTTGCATATGTAATCCACCACAGTCCTGATGTCGTTCATTAGTGACGTGTGTTCTTGAGACCCTCTTCTGTCAGTCAGCATCACTTCTGGTCACTGATTAAATGCACAGTTATTGTTTTTTACAGAAGACTGCTCATTTTTTGGTTTTTGGTTTTAAGCCAGGTCCAGGTCCAATAAAAAAGTCAATATCTGGTGCGACCACCATTTGCCTCACGCAGTGCAACACATGTCCTTCGCATAGAGTTGATCAGGTTGTTGATTGTGGCCTGTGGAATGTTGGTCCACTCCTCTTCAATGGCTGTGTGAAGTTGCTGGATATTGGCAGGAACTGGAACACGCTGTCGTATACGCTGATCCAGACCATCCCAAACATGCTTAGTGGGTGACATGTCCGGTGAGTATGCTGGCCATGCAAGAACTGGGATGTTTTCAGCTTCCAGGAATTGTGTACAGATCCTTGCAACATGGGGCCGTGCATTATCATGCTGCAACATGAGGTGATGGTCGTGGATGAATAGCACAACAATATCCTGCCATCCTTTTCGGACCCCCTCGGACTCCCCCAATACAGTAAAACTGCACATTTTAGAGTGGCCTTTTATTGTGGCCAGCCTAAGGCACACCTGTGCAATAATCATGCTGTCTAATCAGCATCTTGATATGCCAAACCTGTGAGGTGGATGGATTATCTTGGCAAAGGAGAAGTGCTCACTAACACAGATTTAAACCGATTTGTAAACAATATTTGAGAGAAATAGGCCTTTTGTGTACATAGAAAAAGTCTTAGATCTTTGAGTTCAGCTCATGAAAAATGGGGGCAAAAACAAAAGTGTTGCATATAATTTTGTTCAGTGTATATCCTACTGGCACAATAAATCAAAAGATAATGTCTTAAAGGGATAGTTCACCCAAAATGAAAATTAGACCATGATTTACTCTCCCTCAAGTGTTCTTAGGTGTATATGACATTCTTCTTTCAGACGAATAAAATCGGAGTTATATTAAAAATGTCCTTGCTCTTCCAGGCTTTATAATGGCAGTGAATGGTTGTGTCGTTTTTGAAGTCCAGAAAAGTGCATCTATCCATCATATAACTGCTCCACACGGCGCCGGGGGGTTAATAAAGGCCTTTATCCATATCCAAATATCCATATTTAAAACTTTATAGACTAAAATAACTAGCTTCCGGCGGTCAGCGGTACGCATGTCGACTTGCGCTAAAAGAGTAACCCTTGACCCTTGAACCCTTGACGCATAACGCATGCGTATTGATGAACGCAGAAGGACAGAGGATATAGCAAAACAAAACACCGGTCATGAATTAGAGTCTAAAACGAAAATTTTTAAAGAGAAATGGCGGAGGATTTCGATATAAGAGAAGAGGGGCTTGAGTTTGTTTCCCAGCCCTATCCACGAGACAAAGCTTGCAATGCTCCTGTACACCGCGTCAGGGGTTACTCTTTTAGCACAAGTCAACATGCGCACCGCTGACCACCGGAAGCTAGGTATTTTAGTCTATAAAGTTTTAAATATGGATATTTTTCTTACACAAATGCGCCACTTCGCTTCAGAAGGCCTTTATTAACCCCCCGGAGCCGTGTGGAGCAGTTATATGATGGATAGATGCACTTTTATGATGATAGATGCACTTTTATGATGGATAGACAACTTTTATAATGGATGGATGCACTTTTATGATGGATAGATGCACTTTTATGATGGATAGACGACTTTTATAATGGATGGATACACTTTTATGATGATAGATGCACTTTTATAATGGATAGATTCACTTTTATAATGGATAGATGCACTTTTATGATGGATAGATGCACTTTTATAATGACAGAAAGCATGATAGATAGATAGACGACTTTTATAATGGATGGATGCACTTTCATGATGGATAGATGCACTTTTATGATGGATAGATGCACTTTTATGATGGATAGACGACTTTTATAATGGATAGACAACTTTTATAATGGATGGATGCACTTTTATGATGGATAGACCACTTTTATGATGGATAGATGACTTTTATAATGGATAGATGCACTTTTATGATGGATAGACGACTTTTATGATGGATAGATGCACTTTTATGATGGATAGATGCACTTTTATGATAGATAGATAGATGCACTTTTATAATGGATAGATGCACTTTTATGATGGATAGATGCACATTTATGATGGATAGATGCACATTTATGATGGATAGACAACTTATGATGGATAGACGACTTTTATAATGGATGGATGCACTTTCATGATGGATAGATGCACATTTATGATGGATAGACAACTTATGATGGATAGACGACTTTTATAATGGATGGATGCACTTTTATGATGGATAGATGCACATTTATGATGGATAGACAACTTATGATGGATAGACGACTTTTATAATGGATGGATGCACTTTCATGATGGATAGATGCACATTTATGATGGATAGACAACTTATGATGGATAGACGACTTTTATAATGGATGGATGCACTTTTATGATGGATAGATGACTTTTATAATGGATAGACAACTTTTATAATGGATGGATGTACTTTTATGATGGATAGATGCACTTTTATAATGGATAGATGCACTTTTATAATGGATAGATGTACTTTTATGATGGATAGACGACTTTTATGATTGATAGATGCACTTTTATGATGGATAGACAACTTTTATAATGGATAGATGCACTTTTATGATGGATAGACGACTTTTATAATGGATAGATGCACTTTTATGATGGAAAGATGCACTTTTATGATGGAAAGATGCACTTTTATGATGGATAGATGCACTTTTATGATGGATAGACGACTTTTATAATGGATAGATGCACTTTTATGATGGATAGACTTCTTTTATGATGGATAGATGCACTTTTATGATAGATAGATGCACTTTTATGATGGATAGACTTCTTTTATGATGGATAGATGCACTTTTATGATAGATAGATAGATGCACTTTTATGATGGATAGACGACTTTTATAATGGATGGATGCACTTTTATGATGGATAGATGCACTTTTATAATGGATAGATGCACTTTTATGGGCTTCAAAACAGAAACAGCCATTCACTGCCATTATAAAGCTTGGAAGAGCCAGGACATTTATTAATATAACTAATGATTGTGTTCGTCTGAAAGAAGAATGTCACACACCTAGGATGAGTTGAGGGAGAGTAAATAATGGTCTAATTTTCATTTTTGGGTGAACTAACCCTTTAATTTTTGCAGACAAAACAGTACTGAATATATTCCACGTTTGATTGATGAAGTGGATAAAATCTGGTTTCTCTTGTTTCAGAAGGCAAACATGGTCAGAAGAGCTTGTTATGATTTTAATAATATATAAACACTTGTAAATGACATTCAGTAACAACAAGCACTTGCTGTAGCCAGTTTCTCAGAATCTCTTCTTCAGTTCATATCTTTATTTGATGCTTTTTAAATATTTGCTGTTAATAGTGTTTTTTACTTAATCTTTCATCTTTGACCTCTTACATTTGATCTAATTTCTGTAATTTTATTATCTGAATTACATTATAACCAATAAGCAGAGCAGAGATTTCTGTCACATGAATATTGTGTCGATCCTGTCTTTATTATGAGGCTGTGCAAACGATGATGAAAGGGCTTTAAATGTTCTTTTGTTTATTCAGAAGTGCTTCATGCTGTTGAAGCTAAAGATGACAGAAGTGCTTCTGTCACACAAAGGTAAAAAAATTAGCCGTTATTTGACAATCACACAGCGCCTCTTTGTCTTATTCTTCCATCCAGATGAAGCTCCATGTCATCTTCATGTAACAAATTACACTTTGTTACAGTGAATTTCAGAAGTATACTAATGTACGGTTGCATCAGTTGTTTACCACCAAATTTCCGTCAGGAGCCAATGGCGAGTTGCATCATTGCCAATCAGTGTTAATGATGAGGACTTGCTTCTACATGTCTTCTGAACAATCCCACCATTCATAAATGGGTTATTTGTCACAAGGCCAGTAAATATGTTAATATGTTAGCATGTTTTCTGGTCCATAAACTCAATAATATGCAAATAGTTCTTGTGTAAGTGAACCATTCAAAGGACACATTTCCATATTGGTTTAGTATCCAGAACGCTTGTCTTCGATTGGCTCCTGAAGCTCCCAGTGGTGTTGAATCATGGGAGTGAAGGTGTCGTCAGTGTCTTCAGCTTAAATTGAGCTGTCAGTCCCTCAATGACCTTCACACCGCGGCTGAGGACCTCAGGAACTCAAGACAGGTAAGAGATGGCACTGTTTCTCTGTGGGTTCAGCTTTACTGACGGGAACTTCATAAATATAACAACTGTGGTTTAAGAGTTCATATTCAGTGACCCTTATTGGTTAAGCTGTATTGATACTAAGTTCAGTGAATAATTCAACTTGTACTGTACTATATTTTGTAGATCTGCTTTACGGTTGAAATTGAATCATAATGATCATAATGAAAAGACAGAAACTGAAGCTTTTGACACTGATGCCGTTTTAGCTGTTTTGTATAAAGTGCTGTGAACATGACTTGACAAATCTCAGTAGTTTATATCACAAACTTTATACATATAGATAGTTGTCATAATGTTGCTTGTTTTCTTGTGTTTATATTTTGTGTATCATAGTTATTGTACTGTTCAATTATTGCTAAAAAGTCATTGTATAGAAGATTTTTGTACTTTTATTCATATTTCAAACAAAGGTATTTTTCTAAAAAAAAAAAAAAAAAAACAGCAAATTCCTACTGACAACATGCCCCGTTGTAGATGTCAGAGTTTGTTATATGAACTGCACAGTCATGTTTTTCCTAGTGTTAAATGGCCCACAAGTAAATTTGAATTCCCGGAAACACGATCTCTTCTAAATGATATGAGTATAACAACAAATTTGTCAGATAAAATTGAATTGTTTATATGGACGATCTTTTAGTTGAACGACTCAAGAAGGAACACACCGGGCACCTCTGGAAGGCGGAGAAGAAAGAGAAAAGAAGGACGAAAACACGAAAGGAGTTACCCTCCCAGTGGAGGCTGATCTGGAGGGGTAAGCAGATGATAAGAGTCATCAGACATGGAAAAATTGAATAAAAAATTATTAAATGACGTTAGAAGGTTTATGTTGGAAAGTCAATTTGAGTGTTCCAATTGCGAAGTGTTTAATTTGCAATAGACTCTTGAATTTCTTGAAACATAGTAGCATAATTCAAACTTGCCTTGCAACAAAGTTTGCATTACATATGTGAGTGTGGCTTCTTATTTTCTTGCTTAGAAGTGATAATGAGCTAAACATGTTTTTAACTGTTTGGCTGCTTTGCTGATTTCTAACTAACTATGAAATCTTTAAAAAGGGGAAGTTGAAACTATCAGCTATAATAAGAGTTGTGTGGTTTTGACGGGGGCGTTAAGCCTTCAAAGAAAGACAAGAGAAATGTATGTGTGCTTGTTGCAAAATTGTGGTACCCTTGGACGAATATTATGATTGCTTGAATCCAAGGCGAGTAGCTAACCTTATAAGGAATTACTATGTTGTCATAGCTTCATAAAGCCGCGTCCTGGGATACTTCTAAGTATAAAGGTATAAAAAGCTTTGTTTTTTGTTTTTCGGGGCCGCGCTTCGGGTGAAGACTTACACGTTGTTTTGTTATTTTTGCCTTTTTGGATTATTGTCTTTGTATTATTCTGAAACATTTTAAAGTAAAAACAGAAACCATTCTGTGGTTATTCATACAATCTTTTAAATCAAGTCTCAGAGTGTTTTTTTTTTTTTTTTTTTTTATATCTTTATTGGTTGTGGTTTAGATATTTATACTAGCAACCTGCCCAGTGCACTCGACCTCGAGACTGAGTGGTTTAAGGACACCGCCGAGGGCCCTGAAGCAACGCCTGACGTCTTTAACCTGCAGGTGAGAACAATTTATGATTGTTATAGGTTATGGGGATGATTTAGGATGTTACAGCGGTATAAAAATACAACACGAGTCAAGACTTTATGGTTTGACTAAGGAATATCCATTTTTAAAATGATAATCGAAAGTGAATATTCTTTAACAGAAAGCCTTTTGTTGCATTATGAGAGATCGTCACATGTGATGTCAATGCTTTAATTCAACGTGAACTTCAGTTATTGTGTCTGCAAGTCCCTTTGAACACGTGTACAGTTTTATGAGCGAAACGGTGAAATACCTTCATGAATGTTATTATCATGACATAAAGTGGACGATGTTTCAGTGCCTTTCGGCTTGACGTGGCATTTTAAACGAGGACCAGAAAAGCACAAAGCAAGAGTTTGATTGTCCAGTTTGGTTGCATCTGATCACTGTGTGTGTTTCAGGGGTTGTTCTGAGCGCACGGTGAGGACGATGGCAATCCCAGAGCTGTTCAGATTCATCAACTCGTCTCTGCTCATCAGTCACCGGCCGCTGAACGCGTCTCCGGCCGAGCAGACGGTCTACGCCAGCTGTGCTCACATGCCCGCCGTCCTCATCTTCTACCTGGTGCTGCAGTTCATCAACATGTTCCTGGGCATCCCGGCCAACATCATGGTTCTGTGGCTCATCCGTAAGAATAAGGGCGACTCGTCCACCTCAGACATCTTCATCATCCATCTAGCCGTGCTGGACACTTTCTTCTGCCTCATTCCTCCGCTGGAACTGGCCAACCTCGTCTATCTGACCACCAGCAGCACCTGGTACGTTCTGCGCTTCTTCTACGGCGTCAAAGACTCGTCGCCGCTCTTCCTGTCCTGCATCTGTCTGGACCGATACATGGCCGTCCGCCATCCCATCACCTTCACCGAACTCAAGGACAAGCGCCATCGCTCTGTGTGCGCCGGCGCCGTGTGGCTCGTCACCTTGGCCTACGCCGCAGCGAAGTGTGTAGGAAACATCCCTAACTTCGAGAAAGTCTTCACCGTCATGATTCTGGTTGCGTTCGCGTTCATGCTCTTCTGTAACGTCTCCATCCTCTGGGCTCTGAGACAATCCGCTCCAGGTCGAGACGAGAGGCATCCTGTCAAGAAAAAGGCCTTCAAAATGGTGCTCATCATCCTGGCCATCATTGTGTTTAACTACTTCCCGCCGGTGGCTCTCTTTCCTTTTAAAGAGTATTTCTCTCCGGAGGTCTTCCGCTGTTACATCCACTACATCGCCTTCGGCTTCATGGACGTGAGCAGCAGCATCCAGCCGGCTCTGTATCTGTCCCGGGAGAAGCTGCCCAAAGTCCTGCTGTGCTGCTCGAAAACCACCGGCTGTGCGGATGATCCCGTGCTCACCGTCAGCAAGTGAGCCGCGGTCATCGGAGTATTTCATTGATCAGATGCACTGAACTACCGTCATAATGCAGGTCTGTGCGTTCTGTGTGATGTTATCATATTAGAGCCATTACACTCATTCTGCTGTTTAATTCTTAAGCTTGTTGGTTCTGAGAAGGAAAAATACTTGGAAAATGTTTGTATGCATTGAATTTACATGAGAACAAAGTGCTGATGCGTGCATATTTTGTGCATAGAAACGTTGTTATGAGTATATTTGCAGTGGATTTCAGTTTGTTACTAAAGTACATTAATGGTGTGTCTCTTCATTTATTTATCTCTGTAATTCTGGATTAATTTAGACAACTGCTTGCATACGTATGTATGTATGAGACAATATGCCTGTTTCAAATAACTGTATATTTCACAACTACACCACATTATATTACATATAGTCCACAAGACAAAAAAAACAGCTGAATTTATAAAAATGACCGGTTCAAAAGTGTATGAACCCTTGATTGTTAACCCATGTGTGTGAGTGTGTTTTTCATTCCCTGATGATCCACGGCTGTGTGTGTGTGAGTGTGTGTGAGTGTGGTTTTCGTTCCCTGATGATCCACTGCTGTGTGTGTGTGTGTGTGTGTCGTTCCCTGATGATCCACGGCTGTGTGAGTGTGTGTGTCGTTCCCTGATGATCCACGGCTGTGTGTGTGTGTTTTGTGATGGTTGTTCTCGAGTCTCTTGTTTGTCCTGAGCAGTTAAACTGACCAACGTTCTTCAGAAAAGTCCTCAAACTCTTCAGTTTCCAGCATCTTCTGTATATTTGAGCCCTTTATGATTCTGAGATCTGAGATTGAGGGACTCAAATACAACTATTAAAAAAGATGAGACCAATGAAGATGTCCTTATTTTGTTTATCAATTTTTTCAGTTAGTTCTGCTCTTCAGAAGCAACAGAAGATACTCACATGTTTCCCGGAAGACAAACTAAGTTCAATTTACCTTGATCTTCAAAATCAAAAGTGTTCATGCGTTGTGTTTCCTTCTGGAGCGTCAGTGAATGTTTGAGCCTTTTGTAATAGTTGTGTTTGAGTCCCTCAGTCGTGCTCAGATCTCAGAGTCACAGTCACTGCTGGAGAGGCTCAGATATACAGAAGATGCTGGAAACTGAAGAGTTTGAGGATTTTTCTGAAGAACGTTGGTCAGTTTAACTGCTCAGGACAAACAAGAGACTCGAGAACAACCATCACAAAACACACACACAGCCGTGGATCATCAGAGAACGACACACACACTCACACTCACACAGCCGTGGATCGTCAGGGAACGACACACACACACACACACAGCCGTGGATCATCAGGGAACGACACACACACTCACACTCACACAGCCGTGGATCGTCAGGGAACGACACACACACTCACACTCACACAGCCGTGGATCGTCAGGGAACGACACACACACACACACACACTCACACAGCCGTGGATCATCAGGGAACGACACACACACTCACACTCACACAGCCGTGGATCGTCAGGGAACGACACACACACACACACACTCACACAGCCGTGGATCATCAGGGAACGACACACACTCACACACACAGCCGTGGATCGTCAGGGAACGACACACACACACACACTCACACAGCTGTGGATCATCAGGGAATGACACACACACTCACACACACAGCCGTGGATCGTCAGGGAACGACACACACACTCACACAGCCGTGGATCATCAGGGAACGACACACACATTCACACTCACACACACACTCACACAGCCGTGGATCATCAGGGAACGACACACAGGATTAACAATCAAGGGTTCATACACTTTTGAACGGGGTCATTTTAATAAATTTAGCTATTTTTTTGTCTTCTGGACATATGTAAACTTATGTAAAATATCTTATTCAGGACGGTACTAAATAAAAAATAACATGCATTTTGTATGATCTCTTATTTTGTTAAAATGATTCACATTTTCACAGATTCTGCAAGCGGTTCACAAACTTTTTCTTACAACTGTATATATAAGGCAGCCATTATTTCAGTTCTTAAACATTTATTTGTAAATAAA
This sequence comes from Coreius guichenoti, assembly GCA_039654105.1. Taxonomy (NCBI): domain Eukaryota; kingdom Metazoa; phylum Chordata; class Actinopteri; order Cypriniformes; family Gobionidae; genus Coreius; species Coreius guichenoti. The sequence continues at coordinate 54,558,943 of CM077169.1, read as the reverse complement.
TACAAGAACATTTTAATGTTTCCATGTTTGATACAACAGATTAAAGTCACCATGAAATCAAAACGGACCATTCTTATGTTTTTATGGAATATTGCAGTGTTTATTGTAAATGATTTATCATTATTGTGTTAATCTTGAATCAGAATAACTTCATCTCTTCTCTGATGACGAGGGCGGAGCAACCTGTCACTCACATGAGATCCACCAATAGCAAACCACAACCATCCAATCAATTCCCCACAGACAGAATCAAGCCCCGCCCCTACATTTGTTCTTGTTCGAGAAGCGTTTCACTCGATATATGGCACAATAGAGAAGAAAAGACCAGCGTAACTTCTGTTTCAAGACTTCAATGCACTTATATGTAACCAGGTGAACCCCCGCCCGTTTATACCCAATAGGGGCAGTAGGCCCGCTCAGGTTATTCAATTAAATTAATATATGGGTACTGGTGAAGTACACGGTCTCTTTTATATTATTTTCTTTTTTTAAGGAATCAATTTCTAAAAATACACAATCAAAATCAATAAATAACAAAATCAAAAAGACAAAATACAAAACAATTAGCAGCAATGAGGGGACCTGATGGATTCACGGATGGACTGGGAGTAACAGCCTCAGCTAATTCTAGTACAACCATGAAGAAACTTGTGACCCGCATCCACACATGCAGTATAAATTTACAACCATCACACAAGCCAACTGAGCATCACACCACCCCCTAGTAGCTGCACTCTAAGAAATGCTGGGTTATTTTCTTAACCCAAATGCTGGGTCATCACATACATACCCAGCGCTGGGTCAATGTAACCCAATGTTGGGTAGTCTGTGCCAAACTGGTTAAGACTGGATACATTTGACAACGGTCATTTTGTGTTCTGTTCTGAGAGAAAATGTCCTGAGGGGAAATTCCTGAATGAAATTAAGGTTTGTATTACATTGTATTCCTATCAAATTATTACTGTACAAAGAGGAACATGTCTGTAGTCCCACATTTTACCTTTTTTTTTTGTTTACATGTAAGTCACAGCTAACGTCTGCTGGGAACGCTAGCCGAACGACGCGCCAGCGCCATCAGGAAGTTCCACCTCCCGCCAAACGAATGCGCGCCCAGACCTGAAACACGACGAGACACCGCTGTCCTGCCGCCGTGCGCTCCACTGACTATAATAAGAGCACTGTTGTGCTAGTTGAAACTAAAATGTCTGACAGACGAAATGGCACAAGCTGTTTTTTATGTAACTTTTCAAAAATGAATATATAAGATTGTCATTTAAAGAACTGGAACAGCTACTGATAGCAGTTTTCTTCCCACAGATTCCCATTGGCTGCTGTTGCTGCTCCTTAAAATAACCCCGCATGTGTTCTGTCCAATATTTACCCAGCGCTAGGTTGCCAAATAACCCAGAAATGGTTGTTTTTAACCCAGCATTTTTTAGAGTGTGAGATATTGTCTCGTCCAGTACAAGGCCAACCAAATAAAAATAAAGAAAACAAAAACAAATAAACTAGACAATAATCACCTAGGAAAATCAGCCCAAATGAAAAAAAGAAAAGAAAAACAAACTATACAGTGTCCACAACACAAAACAAAAATCAAACAAAACAAAACAATTGTACACAAACTTTAAATACTGGGACAAACAGTGGTCTAATACATGATCAGCTCCAAACAAGTCAAAACACAATACACACGTTTAATACACCTACAGTAATACAACGTTAAAATATGCAAATTGCATTTAGACCATACATTTCACTTAATTACACATTTATATAAAATATATAAACACGTAAAACATTCGTTACCTCCACAATGTTTCCTATTTTAAGCTGGACACGTAGTCAGCGACCACAATGCCAAATTTGTTACTACAATTAACAAAGCATACATGCTCAAGAACAAATATTGCACGGCTTATTGAACATAATAAAATCAAACAACCTACCCGGGTATCACCAGCAACATGAACAGGGAGAAAAAACCGAACAATACAAGACGTACAACTAGTACCAGTGCCACGCCAAACAACCATGTGCGTGTCTCACACAGCATCGCGCCATGCACACTTTAACTCAATGGGCGGAAATTATATACGACGCATTTTGCAGTAACGTCACCTCAAAAAAATAACCAAATGTACTACAAACCCACTACATATAAAAGTCGCTTATGTGTAAAAGTCTCGTTATCACTGTGAATGCAAGAAGTTCAATTAATTCATGTACATTATCGCATTTAGCTGAGGAAATTGAATGACAACACTGGTCATAACTTTAGGTCAGTAGATTGGTCTAATCTGAAGCCACACATGATTAGCCCTTGGTAAACTGCTAGTTGGCCAGACCAGGTCCTGTGATGGAAGCTGAACAAACTCGGGGTTACGGGATTAGTTTTGAGAAACCAAACCAAACCCATCCTATCAGGCTTTGTTGGTTCCATGACATGGATCATCAACTCAGGCTTTGATCCTGAGCCCATGGATAACTATGGAGCGCGTGCAGATGAAAGTGTGACATCGGTAGCGAACAGCCAATCATGTGCTGTAAAACGTGAGAGAGCGTGTGATTTACTTCTTTCTCCTGCCGAAGATTAATTTAATTCATTGATCCTGTATGACCTTCTATAGGGCTGGAGCCCATCCCAGTTCCTTAGGCCAGATGGCCAGTCCATCACATCTGCCGAAGATTCAGAGGTTGGAAAATATGAAGAAGTTGAGTGCATTTACACAGCAGGAGAAGAGGAAAACTCAAAGAAAATATCTCACTATATCAGTACAAGTCAGAGTTGTGAAGTTAGTTAATACAGATGTAGTCATTTTAAAGCTTTATTGATTCTAAAGCTTATTTATATTAAATATTATCTTAATACATTTAAATTAATGTAAGAATGTAAAAATTGGATGATGGCGGAGTGGTCATGTTTCTGTCGAGCTGCTGTGGAGCGCTCTGATTTCAACTTTTTCAGTCTGAGTAGCCTTTCTTAGTTGTGATATTCTGTCCGTGGTATGTCAGAGAAAAGACTGAAACTAAACTACGCGCTCAGAAGACGAAAACAATCGAAACTGCATACACCTGAGAAGGCGGATGTATCGCTAAACGCATATCACATCGGAAGTACTTGCAGGAGCAGACAAAGCGCTCGAAAACAAAATTGGTCCATTGATGGAGAAGCTCTCTGTGGTAATGGCGCATGTTACGGAGGTGGAAAACCGAGTCGCCGGAGCTGAGTCACGTATATCCATGATGGAAGACACTGTTGCCAGCGACAACGCAGATCCGGTCAAGATGAATGCGACCCTTGAGGCAGCTCTTGACAAAATTGATGACTTGTAAAACAGAAGCAGGAGATGCAACATCAGAATAATAGGCCTGCCCGAGGGCGAGGAAGGCACTAACCCTGTTCTGTTTCTCAAGTCATGGCTGCCCAATCTACTGAATATCGACGTGAAGCATGGCCAGATTAAAATATAATGAGCTCACCGGATTTCGTTGCGCCAACCTGCCCCAGGAGAGAGACCCCGCGCTGTGATCCTGAAGCTCCACAACTTTCAGGATAAAGTCTGCATTTTACAGGCTGCTCGAGCTGCCGGAAAGCTGCTGTACAAGCAACATACCATTTCCATCTACAAGGATTTATCTGCTGCAATCATCAGGAAAAGACAGGCATTTGCCCCAGTTCAAAAACGTCTCCGCGAGAAGGGAGTGGGCTTTTCCATGATTTACCCAGCGGTCCTTAGAGTACAGTATGAAGGCGGCAAGTTTTTCAAACAGCCGAGCGACGTGGAGGATTTCCTGTCTAACCTGCCTGCCTCTACTCCTGGCCCTGATACATCCCGTTCCGAAGCAGCTGAATGACTTTAAAACCAGGTCAATATTTTTCAATAGGGATCCGAAGGTTTTGCACTTAAGCAATTTTGACTTTCAGTGGAAACAAGGTATGGATATTTTTTTACAGACTTTTAGAGGCGTCCACTTTTGTGACAGGTAGTTATATGGGACTGGCTATTGGTGTTCTTTATTGCTTTCAATTTTAAACCGTCTCTATTCATATTACCTGTGTGGATGCAAGGTAACGTTACTGGATTATTTCTTGTTCTACAAGAGTTGCATACTGGCGACGAGGAGCATCAAGGGATGTCAAGGAAGAGGAGGACTTTGTTGACTTTCATTGTATTTTGTATTAAGGCTGACTAAGTATGTTTTGTATACCTGTAAAGGGTTAATTAAACACATCTCTTTACTATGGCATACACATAGAACATTATCAATTTATATTATTCAAATCAGTTAAATGGTTGTTTTAGGCTGCATTAACTAGGTCAGCCGGAACCGGGAACACTTCCCATAACACCTGATGTACTCGTTACATCATAAGAAGAATGGCATCTACGCTAATATTAGTCTCTCTGTTTATCCCGAGGTTTACTGCAGTCGGCCGGATCCGGGCCGTATCCAGACCAGATGGTGGACCTGCGCCTGGACATGACCAACGCATCCCTGAAGTGTCTGTAGAGACCGTGTCAACTACACTGTTAGCAATTGATGTAATTTTTACAATAAATTTTACAACAACGTATTGTATTCACGTTTTTACTGTAAATGCATGATGGGAAATTTGTGGGCAGTCCTGTAATATTATTTTAACTACACTGTAGAAGCGTTATTTTACAGCCACCGCATAGCATTGTGGGATCGCTGCTGTTTGAATTTTTAAATTACGCGGCCAACGGTACCAGAAGTATTCAAACATTTTTGGAAGGAACATCTCAGGTATGTAACATGAAATTTATTTTATAAATCTATGGATATATTAATACCGGTGATCTGAGTGAGTGCTGATTGTTTCGTTTGGTATATTTCAGTGACATTAGCTAGAGTAACGTTAGGTCCCTACTAACGTTAGCTTAACTCGCCTCGACTCGCTCGCTCCCGGTAGAAACCTCCTGAACTGACCGCGGTGAAGTTAGTTTCAGGTGGCGTCTTCTTACTCTATCCAACTTAAAACTAACTTCACCACAGTCCTGAACGGTCAACACCGAAGGAATCCTAAACTAACGTAAAGACAAACTGAGCAGCAGCAGCAGCTGTAACACACCGCAGGAGTAGCTGCACACCGGCTGCTAGCTGGATTACTTCAGATTATATCTGAACCAGAGCCGTTGATCTGAACGTCATCTCATCGGCTCGCCTCTACTCGTTTGTTACCTCGACGGAGGTGATACGGAAAAAGGTGCCACATGCAGGTACAAGGCACGAGATTTTCACAATGGAAAAGCAAACATGGTGAATAGAGTCAAGGCGAGCTGAACTAGTAACTAATGGAAAACCACCACAATAACGATAGCTCAAAAAACGTTAGCATCATTAACGTTAGCCCACTAGACTAACGTTAGACTGTAAAAATAAGCATTAGCCCGGTCAGCTTCCTTAGCTCAGGTTATTATTGCATTGATTACACGTACTACCGGACAGGCTATTGTAACGTTATTATGACTTCTGTTTTGCTGTCTTGTAATCGACAACAGGTGTGGGTGAAGTCTTGGATGCCTATTAAGAAAAGAATGGCAGCAAGGCCATCTGCATTATCATATGCCTACTTGCCCACTTCAAGGAGAATGGCATCTTTCTTAAGGCTGATGTGAGTATAACTTGCAAGTACACACATACACTTACTCTGGCTCGTTCTCTCTTCCAACAGTTATTTTTAATTAATAATAATACAGTTATTAGCCATTTTTTTCTTCTGTGTTGAGTGGACCATTTTCTTTGTCTCAAATTATATATGGCTGCCTGGCATACTGTATGGAATATTAAAATAATAATAATTTGCTGTGTAATTTGTAATCCCTTTTGTAATGTTTACGTTTTTATTCCCTAGCCCAATGCCACAGCTGCTGATATCCAGAGAGAGAGCCGACCCAGTACACCTTGCTTAATTGTGCAAAGTATATTCTTCCCTTATTTTGTTAAGGTTTATTACAGGGCTTAAGGTTTTCCGGCACTGTGTCGGAATTCTGGCACATGGCCGTTGTAGATTCGAAAAATAATTATGAGGTGAAATCAAAGTATTGAGACTGTGACTATAAAAAGCTAAAATATACCTGAATTAATTTTGGCCACTATCCCATTTGAAGTAGTCTCCTTGTCCAGTGATGCACAGCTCCCAGTGCTTCTGCCTCAGTTTAAACGCTCTCTGGGACATGCATTATTTAAGAGTATCTAAGCGCAAGTTTTCAAAAATGAAAACTGTGTCACCATTTTGACACAGTAGAGGAGATCTAAAACACGTCTCAGATGGTGCTGGATAGGCTTAAATAGCGAGGCTTCCAGGGAGCGTTCCAACCGAGCCAGGAGCACTGAGAACTGCATATCGCTTTAAAGGGAATAGCAGCCAAATTTAAATTGGGTAAATTTTTTGCCCATCATGCCAACACTGCCACTTGTGTGTGTTTATGTAGTGCAGCTTTCTAGTGCTCTTTTAGTTATCATATTGTAATGCATTTCAGGAGAGACACTATGCGGACAAATGGATGATGTCCATGGAAGGACTTGCAGTATCCTAAAGAGGCCTCAAGCACTCTTGAATTTGTCCAAAGGTATGTTTAAACTGTTTACACACTAATAAAGAAAATAGATCCATCATTCTCATATGGAACGTCCCATGAATCACTTCCTTTTTGTCCAGTATTATTAGGCTCTATGATATATTCTGTGCATTGATGTCAATAGACAGGTTTCCATCCAACTCATTTGCATCTTTTAAGTGCATTCGTACAAATTTGGCAAAAAAAACCCGCTCTAATTGGAGAGCGTTTCCATCAGCTCTGTTATGCGAATTAGAAATGGACACACTCCTAGGAAGGAATCGTGAACAGCTGTGGGATCAAAACGTAAGGTTGTCAGGGCAACTTAAAACACCTGATAAAATTGCAACAAATGCGAATTTATGCAAATACATCCGTTCTAACGAAATGTTGAGTCATTCCACATAAAAGTTTTTATTCACATTAGAATATTTTATGTGAATTTTAACAGTTTCCAGTCAGGATTTCTTTTTCAAATGGTTAAAATGTACATTAAAAAGTTGGATGGAGACCCAGCTATTGCCGTTAAGTGTCTGTTCTATCTAGAGTTGGTATTCCCCTGCAGGACATTTATTTAAACAGAAGAGTCTGACGGACAGCAGTTTAACATTACGACTTTCATTAATTAAATAATTTTGTGAAGTATGGTTAAGGTATTTAGTAGACGCTTTTGTCCAAAGTGACATACAATATACAGTAGATGCATACATACAATGACATATATTTAAGAAAAACAATGTAAAAGCCAATGTAATTCTAAATGTTAAGTTGTTAAAGGGACAGTTCACCCAAAAATGTAAATTCCCTCATTAATTCCTCTCCCTCATGTCGATCCAAACCCGTAAGACCTTCGTTCATCTTCAGAACACAAATGAAGATATTTCTGATGAAATCCGAGAGCTCTCTGACCCCTCCATAGACAGCAATGTAATGAACACTTTCAAGGTCCAGAAAGGAAGTAAAGACATCGTTAAAATAGTCCATGTGGCTCCAGTGGTTCAGCCTTAATGTTATGAAGCCACGAGAATACTTTTTGTATGTTCCCCCTGATGACAGGCTCGCTGGACGTGAGCTAGATTCTCCTGTGAGACTGTAATTTTGTTTGTATGAAAAAAAAAATGTGGATACTTTTATAAGTATGTAATGTGTTGTTGCATAGTGTTAATAAAACAAAGAAAAGATGCCATTGTTTTGTTGTTAATTGCAGAAGACGGAAAATTACAGTATTTTAAATCAAATCAAATCAAATCACCTTTATTTATATAGCGCTTTTCACAATGGCAATTGTTTCAAAGCAGCTTCACAGTGGTAACAGGAAAATAATGCAACAGAATTTGATTCGGCTGTACAGCCGCTCTGGTGAAAACGGTGATGTCATCAGCTCATTTCAATTATCATATAGTGTCAATGCGGGCAGATCAGTAATATAGTTGACATTTAGGTGTCCCCAACTGAGCAAGCCAAAAGCCAAAGGCGACGGTGGCAAGGAACCAAAACTCCTTCAGGGCCAGAATGGAGAAAAAAACCTTGGGAGAAACCAGGCTCAGTCGGGGTGCCAGTTCTCCTCTGGCCGACGAACAAATAGTGTATGATTATGATTCTGGCAACATTACAGGTCAGAAGTCATATTAGATAAATAGATATTCGTAGGATTATTCGAAAGATTGGAGTTGTCACGCCGGGGACGGGTTTAATTAGGATGTCGTGTCGATGCGGCATTTACAGGGGGGAGTTTAATTGACACGGTCTCTACAGACACTTCAGGGATATGGTCGTCATGTCCAGGCTAAGGTCCGCCATCTGGTCTGGATACGGCCCGGATCCGGCCGACTGCAGTAAACCTCGGGATAAACAGAGAGACTAACATTAGCGTAGATGCCATTCTTCTTATGATGTAACGAGTACATCAGGTGTTATTGGAAGTGTTCCCGGTTCCGGCTGACCTAGTTAATGCAGCCTAAAACAATCATTTAACTGATTTGAATAATAGAAATTAAAAAATGTTTTATGTGTATGCCATAGTAAAGAGATGTGTTTTTAGTCTAGATTTAAACTGACAGAGTGTGTCTGCTTCCCGAACAATGCTAGGTAGACTGTTCCAGAGTTTAGGTGCTAAATAGGAAAAGGATCGACCGCCTGCAGTTGATTTTGATATTCTAGGTATTATCAACTGGCCAGAATTTTGAGACCGCAATAGACGTGACGTGAGTATAATGCGTTAAGAGCTCGCTCAAGTACTGGGGCGCTAAACCATTTAGTGCTTTGTAAGTAATCAGCAAGATTTTAAAATGTATACGATGTTTAATAGGGAGCCAATGCAGTGTTGCCAGAACCGGGCTAATATGGTCATACTTCCTGATTCTAGTAAGAACTCGAGCTGCTGCGTTTTGGAACAGCTGCAGTTTATTTATTAAGCGAGCAGGGCAACCACCCAGTAGAGCATTACAATAATCTAGCCTTGAGATCATGAACGCATGAACTAACTGTTCAGCATTTTGCATTGAAAGCATGTGCCGTAATTTAGATATATTTTTAAGATGGTAGAATGCAGTTTTACAGATGCTAGAAACGTGGCTTTCAAATGAGAGATTGGTATCAAAGAGCACACCCAGGTTCCTAACTGACGACGAGGACTTGACAGAGCAGCCATCAAGTGTTAGACAGTATTCTAGGTTACTACTTGTGGAGTTTTTTTGTCCAATGATTAAAAATTCAGTTTTTTCTGAATTAAGTTGCAGGAAATTACTAGTCATCCAATTTTTTATATCAGCTATGCATTCTGTTAATCTTGTGAATTGGTAAGTTTCATCAGGACGTGAAGAAATATAGAGCTGAGTATCGTCAGCATAACAATGAAAATTAACGCCACGCTTCGTAATAATATCTCCCAGTGGTAGCATGTACAGGGTAAAAAGCAACGGTCCTAGCACTGAGCCCTGCGGTACTCCATACTGAACTTGTGATCGGTGTGACATCTCTTCATTTACTGCTACAAACTGATAACGGTCAGATAAGTATGATTTAAACCATGCCAATGAAGTTCCACTAATGCCAGCATAATTTTCGAGTCTATTCAAAAGAATATTGTGGTCGATAGTATCGAATGCAGCGCTAAGATCGAGTAACACTAATAGAGATATACAACCACGATCGGATGATAAGAGTAAATCATTTGTAACTCTAATGAGAGCAGTCTCAGTACTATGATACGGTCTAAATCCTGACTGGAAATCCTCACAGATACCATTTCTTTCTAAAAAGGAGCATAATTGTGAGGACACTGCCTTTTCTAGTATTTTTGACAGAAAGGGTAGATTTGAGATTGGCCTGTAATTGACTAATTTTGTAGGATCAAGTTGCGATTTTTTAATAAGTGGTTTAATAATAGCCAACTTAAAAGTTTTCGGTACATATCCTAATGTCAAGGATGAATTAATGATATTAAGGAGAGGCTCTATGACCTCTGGAAGCATCTCTTTTAGTAGTTTAGTCGGTATGGGGTCGAGCATACATGTTGTTGATTTTGATGATTTAACGAGTTTAGCCAATTCTTCTTCTCCTATAGCAGTGAATGAATGTAATTTTTCCTCAGTGACACTACAATGCACTGTCTGATGTGATACTGTAGTAGACGGCTGCATGGTTATTTTTTCCTAATATTATCAATCTTACAGGTAAAGAAGTTCATAAAGTCATTACTGCTGTGCTGTTTACAAACATCAGAAGGTGAAGCTTTATCTTTGGTTAATTTAGCCACTGTATCGAATAAATACCTAGGGTTGTGTTTGTTTTCTTCTAAGAGAGTCGAGAAATAAGCAGATCTAGCAGTTTTTAGGGCCTTTCTGTATGCAATCATGCTCTCTTTCCACGAAATGCGAAAAACTTCTAGTTTTGTTTTCTTCCAGCTGCGCTCCATTTTTCTGGCTGCTGTTTTAAGGGCCCGGGTGTGCTCGTTGTACCACGGCGTTGGACTATTTTCTTTAATCTTCTTTAAGCGCCGGGGAGCAACTGTGTCTAAAGTGCTGGAAAAGAGAGAGTCAATAGTTTCTGTTGCAACATCGAGTTCCTCTAGGCTATCTGGGATGCTGAGGAGATGAAACTGATGAGGAAGATTATTTACAAAGAAATCTTTAGTCGCAGCAGTGATAGTCCTGCCATATTTAAAGCGAGGGGACGGCTTTGCAGCCTTTGCTAAATTAAGTGTACATGATACTAGGTAATGATCTGAGATCTCATCGCTCTGCTGCAGAATTTCAATGGTATCAACATTTATTCCATGTGACAGTATTAGGTCTAACGTATGATTACGGCGATGAGTGGGTCCTGACACGTGTTGCCTTACTCCAATAGAGTTTAGAATGTCTCTAAATGCCAATCCCAATGCGTCTTTTTCATTGTCTACATGGATATTAAAATCACCAACAATTAGGACTTTATCTGCAGCCAGTACTAACTCTGATAGAAAATCAGCAAATTCTCTGGTAAAGTCTGTATGGTGCTCTGGTGGCCTATATACAGTAGCCAGCACAAATGTCAAACGGGATTTATCGATTTCACTACATAACGTTACATAAAGCACCAAAACTTCAAAGGAATTATATCTGAAACTAGACTTGTGAGTAATACCGAAGATATTATTATAAATTACAGCAACACCTCCCCCTTTACCTTTCAGACGCGGCTCGTGTTTATAACAATAATCTTGGGGGGTGGACTCATTTAAAGTAATGTAATCGTCAGGTTTTAGCCAGGTTAGCCATTTTATTGTAATATTTACAAATAACAGGATATACAGTATGTTGAATTACAATATTAAATTGTAATTCTGTCCTGTAAAATTACAGGAAATTCCTGGCAACTGAGTTGCAGTAAATATACAGGAAATTATAATAAGTTACAGCATTTTACTGTAATAACGCTACTATAATCACAGTAGCACTGCTGTATAAAAACAGTAAAAATCCTGTATCTTACTTGCTGTAAATTTACAGCAATTAGTTGCCAGGAATTTTTCTGTAAAATTACAATAAATTTTTAACAGTGTAGACTCTCCTCTGTGGCGCCTCATTGACACGACATCCGTCTCCGGCGTGACGACTCCGATCTTCAATCAGATGGAACTGGACAAATATTCGGAATATTCCGATCTAATATGACTTCTGACCTGTAATGTTGCCAGAATCATAATCATACACTATTTGTTCGTCGGCCAGAGGAGAACTGGCACTCCGACTGAGCCTGGTTTCTCCCAAGGTTTTTTTCTCCATTCTGGCCCTGAAGGAGTTTTGGTTCCTTGCCGCCGTCGCCTTTGGCTTGCTCAGTTGGGGACACTAAATATTCAACTATATTACTGATCCGCCTGCATTGACACTATATGATAATTGAAATGAGCTGATGACATCACCGTTTTCACCAGAGCGGCTGTACAAAATTCTGTTGCATTATTTTCCTGTTACCACTGTGAAGCTGCTTTGAAACAATTGGCATTGTAAAAAGCGCTGTATAAATAAAGGTGACTTGACTAATTGTTATGTCGGGGCTTACCGCGGTTGCCGGCTCTTTTGAACATCTATGACTGCACGACCTGTATGTGTGTTACTTGTGTATCTTTTAACACTTGTCCAGGCCATCTGTTGTTTTTTCCGGTCTTTTGAAGTTTCTGTTGAGCATGGGACTGTGTACCCATGGATCTCTTATATGAAACTGACCGGCGTCAGGCTCCACCTTTTGATGGACATAAATGTTTTTGTTTTAAAGACTGTAAATAGTTCTAATTTTTTGTTCGGCATTCAGGGCAGTTTGATTTTATGTTTTTACATTTCATTTACCGATTTTTCTTTTTAACCCAGCCTCCTTTAAACCTTATGGATCAGATAACATTATGTTCTTGGCTTGTTACAATAATACTGGCTAATTTAAAGGTACTTTATACACAAGGAAGTAAGTGTGCTATCAACCTTTTATACTGCTATTACAGTGGGGAGAACAAGTATTTGATACACTGCCGATTTTGCAGGTTTGCCCTCTTACAAAGCATGTAGAGGTCTGTAATTTTTATCATAGGTACTCTTCAACTGTGAGAGACGGAATCTAAAACAAAAATCCAGAAAATCACATTATATGATTTTTAAGTAATTAATTTGCATTTTATTGCATGACATAAGTATTTGATCACCTACCAACCAGTAAGAATTCCGGCTCTCACAGACCTGTTAGTTTTTCTTTAAGAAGCCCTCCTGTTCTCCACTCATTACCTGTATTAACTGCACCTGTTTGAACTCGTTACCTGTATAAAAGACACCTGTCCACACACTCAATCAAACAGACTCCAACCTCTCCACAATGTCCAAGACCAGAGAGCTGTGTAAGGACATCAGGGATAAAATTGTAGACCTGCACAAGGCTGGGATGGGCTACAGGACAACAGGCAAGCAGCTTGGTGAGAAGGCAACAACTGTTGGAGCAATTATTAGAAAATGAAAGAAGTTTAAGATGACGGTCAATCTCCCTCGGTCTGGGGCACCATGCAAGATCTCACCTCGTGGGGCATCAATGATCATGAGGAAGGTGAGGGATCAGCCCAGAACTACACGGCAGGACCTGGTCAATGACCTGAAGAGAGCTGGGACCACAGTCTCAAAGAAAACCATTAGTAACACACTACGCCGTCATGGATTAAAATCCTGCAGCGCACGCAAGGTCCCCCTGCTCAAGCCAGCGCATGTCCAGGCCCGTTTGAAGTTTGCCAATGACCATCTGGATGATCCAGAGGAGGAATGGGAGAAGGTCATGTGGTCTGATGAGACAAAAATAGCTTTTTGGTCTAAACTCCACTCGCCGTGTTTGGAGGAAGAAGAAGGATGAGTACAACCCCAAGAACACCATCCCAACCGTAAAGCATGGAGGTGGAAACATCATTCTTTGGGGATGCTTTTCTGCAAAGGGGACAGGACGACTGCACCGTATTGAGGGGAGGATGGATGGGGCCATGTATCACGAGATCTTGGCCAACAACCTCCTTCCCTCAGTAAGAGCATTGAAGATGGGTCGTGGCTGGGTCTTCCAGCATGACAACGACCCGAAACACACAGCCAGGGCAACTAAGGAGTGGCTCCGTAAGAAGCATCTCAAGGTCCTGGAGTGGCCTAGCCAGTCTCCAGACCTGAACCCAATAGAAAATCTTTGGAGGGAGCTGAAAGTCCGTATTGCCCAGCGACAGCCCCGAAACCTGAAGGATCTGGAGAAGGTCTGTATGGAGGAGTGGGCCAAAATCCCTGCTGCAGTGTGTGCAAACCTGGTCAAGAACTACAGGAAATGTATGATCTCTGTAACTGCAAACAAAGGTTTCTGTACCAAATATTAAGTTCTGCTTTTCTGATGTATCAAATACTTATGTCATGCAATAAAATGCAAATTAATTATTTAAAAATCATACAATGTGATTTTCTGGATTTTTGTTTTAGATTCCGTCACTCACAGTTGAAGAGTACCTATGATAAAAATTACAGACTTCTACATGCTTTGTAAGTGGGCAAACCTGCAAAATCGGCAGTGTATCAAATACTTGTTCTCCCCACTGTAGATATAGCTTTCTCTAGCTCCCTAGCAGACTTGGAGGTTTGGCAGCTCCCTCATTTGAATTATATCAATTATCTGCTCAACTAAAATACATACTGGAATGGCATCTAGATGACCCAAACTCGACCTGGGTCAGTGCGGAAGCGGCAAGTATCGGTTCGATCCCTCTTCACAATTTACTATACATATCATCCACAAAATTGTCTGTTTTAATCAAAGGCAATATGATTCTTAATAAAATGTGGAGGCTGGGTTATGCTACACATCTTTCGCCATATACACCTATATACAATAATCCAGATTTCCCACCCGGATTGAATGATGGGCTAACACTATGGAAAAAACAAGGGATTTGTGTCATAGGTGATGTAATGGAAAAAGATAAGTTGATGACCTTTGATCAGATTGTTTCAAAGTATAATATTGACAGGAAACACTTCTTTACATATAACCAAATACATAGCTTTGTATCAAAGAAGTTAAAGGACCATCCAGATGGCCTTGGTCTGTCAACAACAGAGGAACAGCTGAACAAACGGTCATCTTCTCGGTCAGTACTTAGTTGTTTTTATAATATACTGATAAGTTTGAACAAGGATAATTCGGATAAAGTTAGGAGACTATGGGAAACTGATCTTGGGGAAGCAATACACAAAGCAGATTGGGGAATGGTATGTGAAACACCCTCTTATTTAGCAGACAATGCATCCTGGGAAATGCAGTTTAGAATATTGCACAGATTACATATCTCACTCCAGTTCGCAGACACAAAATTAACCCCAATTTTTCTAGCCTCTGCAATAAATGGAAGATTGCTGATGGAACCCTTATGCACTGCTTCTGGGGGTGTTTAAGGTCCAGCAGTTCTGGGCAGGGGTTTGTCTAGAAGTGGATAAAATCTTTTCCTGTTCTTTACAATTAGGACCTAAGATCTGTTTATTGGGACTTACTCAGGAACTCCCTCATGGTTTTAAGGGCGATCATCTCTTGCAAATACTGTTACATTGTGCCCGCAAATGTATTTTGTTACAATGGATAACTGACATAACTCCATCGGTGGCTCAGTGGATAAATGTTGTTAAGGGCTTTATTCCTAATGAACCCTTTTCCACTGCACTAAGAGATAAACCCTTTAACCCTATAACTGGTGACGTATCCTGGGGGATACAAACATATGACAGGCTGTGGGGAGAGGCAGGGAAAGTGTAGGTCTCATTTCTTGGTTTCATGTTGAAAGGGTGTTCGTTGCGAATATTTAGATCTGGTGACTTTGTTCATACATTCTTTGTTTAGCTCACGGGTAACATTTAAAAACAACATGACCACCTGTAGAGGCAAATCTACTCACCTTCAGATAAAAGTAGATATATTTTACATATTTACAATATTTGGAGGGGACTTACATGTTTAAAAAGTTGTTGTTACGCATTAGCTTATTACGTTTATGTTGAAATTTTATGAATTAAATTTTTACATTTTTCATAATCAGTCTGTGAATGTTTGTATCCCCCAGGATACGTCGCCAGTTTGGGGGTATAAATTCATTGAAAAAAGAAAGCTTGTTTTGCTCAGTTATTTTGGCTTGGTTATTCTCTCATAACTTAAACTAAACATTCTTTGTAAAATTCTGTTGAACAATAAGCATGATGCCCATTTATGAATATACTGTATATTATACATACTGTATTATATTTAATTCACAAATTTCTAGGGCCTATAAA
This sequence comes from Coreius guichenoti, assembly GCA_039654105.1. Lineage (NCBI taxonomy): Eukaryota > Metazoa > Chordata > Actinopteri > Cypriniformes > Gobionidae > Coreius > Coreius guichenoti. Next base: position 54,543,057 of record CM077169.1, on the reverse strand, counting down.
TTATCAATAGGACCAAAACCTTGCGGACAAACCTGTTATACACAATCTACTTCATGCCTTCTGTCCTCTGATTGAGAGTTCAGCCATTTTTTCATGTTAATATAAATGTCAAATATGACAGAACAGACTTTTGGGGAACATTTATTTGTCCATCTCTAAGTTATCATTGATTTGCAATGAATTGCATATATACACCGATCAGTAATAACATTAAGTGAATAACACTGATGATCTCCATCACGGCACCTGTTAGTGGGTGGGATTTATGAACATTTTGTCCTCAAAGTTGATGTGTTAGAAGCAGGAAAAATGGGCAAGCGTAAGGATTTGAGTGAGTTTGACAAGGGCCAAATTGTGATGGCTAGACGACTGGGTCAGAGCATCTCCAAAACTGCAGCTCTTGTGGGGTGTTCCCGGTCTGCAGTGGTCAGTATCTATCAAAAGTGCTCCAAGGAAGGAACAGTGGTGAACCGGCGACAGGATCATGGGCGGCCAAGGCTCATTGATGCACGTGGGGAGCGAAGGCTGGCCCGTGTGGTCCGATCAAACAGACGAGCTACTGGAGCTCAAATTGCTCAAGAAGTTAATGCTGGTTCTGATAGAAAGGTGTCAGAATACACAGTGCATCGCAGTTTGTTGTGTATGGGGCTGCATAGCCGCAGACCAGTCAGGGTGCCCATGCTGACCCCTGTCCACCGCCGAAAGCGCCAACAGTGGCACGTGAGCATCAGAACTGGACCACGGAGCAATGGAAGAAGGTGGCCTGGTCTGATGAATCATGTTTTCTTTTACATCACGTGGACGGCCGGGTGCGTGTGCGTGGCTTACCTGGGGAACACATGGCACCAGGATGCACTATGGGAAGAAGGCAAGCCGGCGGAGGCAGTGTGATGCTTTGGGCAATGTTCTGCTGGGAAACCTTGGGTCCTGCCATCCATGTGGATGTTACTTTGACACGTACCACCTACCTAAGCATTGTTGCAGACCATGTACACCCTTTCATGGAAACGGTATTCCCCGGTGGCTGTGGCTCTTTCAGCAGGATAATGCTCCTGCCACAAAGCACAAATGGTTCAGGAATGGTTTGATGAGCACAACAACGAGTTTGAGGTGTTGACTTGGCCTCCAAATTCCCCAGATCTCAATCCAATCGAGCATCTGTGGGATGCGCTGAACAAACAAGTCCGATCCATGGAGGCCCCACCTCGCAACTTACAGGACTTAAAGGATCTGCTGCTAACATCTTGGTGCCAGATACCACAGCACACCTTCAGGGGTCTAGTGGAGTCCATGCCTCGACGGGTCAGCAAAAGGGGGACCAACACAATATCATAATGTTATGCCTGATCGTTGTATGTGTGTGTATGTAAAATGATACTCAACAAAAAACATATGCAATATGTTATATACTGTATATATACAGTATATGCATGTGTGTTTTTTGTTGAGTATCATATTTATACATTAGGCTTTTATGACTCATATATGCAATTAATTGCAAATCAATGATAACTGAGAGATGGACAAATAGATCCCCAAAAGCCTGTTGTGTCATATTTGACATTTACATTAACATGAAAAAAATGGCTGAACTCTAAATCAGAGGACAGAAGGCATTTTTTCCACAGTTTTGGTCATATTGATAATTTATAGGCCCTAGAAATTTGCGTATTAAATATGATACAGTATGCTATAATGTATTCATAAATAGGCATTATGGTTCAACATAATTTTACAAAGAATGTTTAGTTTAAGTTATGAGAGAATAAATGTTTTAAAATGTTGTAACACACATTGCCAAACAAGCTTTCTTTTTTCAATGAATTTATACCCCCAAACTGGCGACGTATCCTGGGGGATAAATTTTGATTTTTAAAAAAAATCATGAAATTGTATTATTTGTGTCCTAAGTTGGGAAATAGCAATAAATTAATTTTCTGATTTCTCTTTATGGTCTTGTCATTTAGAGGGTTGAATTCTACAGGATCTGGGGCTTCTTCCTAAAATCCCTAGGGGTGGAGGCGGAACATATGCTATCCTTGGGAATTCATAGTTTTGCTTGGAATGAGTAGAGGTAAACTTAACTTTTTTGTTATTTTATTTTTTTTATGTATATTTATGTTTGTATACATGTATATCCCTTAAAGACTTCTTTGATTATTGTTATGTTGTTTTTTATGTACAGAATTCCAAGTCAAGGATAACAAATAAGGGATTCAGACGGAGGTTTCATGTGTTTCACTTGTTTGTTTGTTTTGTGATGTGCCTCCTCCCTTTGTTCTTTTCTATTTATTTATTTTGAATAATAAATCAACTAGCCCACTAGAGGCTGCTGGATACACACTTAAAACATACAGGGGTTTGAGAGATGATCAAACTAACACACACCTGAGATTCAAACAACAACAGCTTTATTTCATCTCTGAAGCTTTGAGTTAACATTCAGGAAATTAACATTAAATGCACAATACTGTACATAGAGAAGATATTATACAATATTCTTAAATTAAATTGCATTTCATCTAAGATGTGATTACATCATAACCTGATATTTAACAAACCGGGTCATACAGGACGACAGCACTGATTTCTAATGAACATAATTCAGAGACTGACAGACAGAAGACTCATCTACCATATCAAACATCAGCAACAGTACCAGACGTAATCCAGCGCAGGTGTCCTGCTATTAGAGCCATCAAAGGATCGACTCGTTATACATGTCAAAATCACGTTTCTTAATCGCAGGAACCATCATTTCTACCGAGCAGTCGCTGTAGATCAGGGCTGGTTGACGCGGACTGGTCAGTTCCTCACGGCTCGCCCTCGGCCGGCGTGTGCAGTTTCTGGTGCTTCTTCAGAGACGACTGGTCGCTGTACTTCTTGCCGCAGCGCGAGCAGGAGAACAGCTTCTCTTTGGTGTGGACCAGCTCGTGTCTCTTCAGGTGTCCGGCGCGGCTGAAGCTCTTGTCGCAGTGACCGCAGCTGTGCAGCTTCTCTCCGCTGTGGGTCAGCTGGTGCAGTTTGAGGCTGCTGGCCACCGTGAAGCGCTTCCCGCACTCGCCGCAGCTGTACGGCCGCTCGCCCGTGTGCATGCGCTTGTGGATGGTCAGGTGTCCGGCCTGGCTGAAGGTCTTGGTGCACAGCTCGCAGCGGTACGGCTTCTCGCCTGTGTGGATCCGGTAGTGAGTCTTGAGGTCGCCCATCCCGTTGAACCTCTTCCCGCACTGGCCGCAGGCGTACGGCTTCTCTCCGGTGTGGACTCGCTGGTGGCTGCGCAGGTTGCCGGCGTTGGTGAAGGTCTTGCCGCAGACGGTGCAGGTGTACGGCCGCTCGCCCGTGTGTGTGCGCAGGTGCACTTTGAGCTGGTTGTGCTCGTTGAAGCGTTTGCCGCAGTGCGGACAGCCGTACGGCCGCTCGCCCGTGTGGATGCGCCGGTGGATGCGCAGCTGGCCCTGGTGCCCGTAGCTCTTCCCGCACAGGTTACAGACGAAGGGCCGTTCTCCGGTGTGCGTGCGCTGGTGGTTCTTCAGGAGGTCGGCGCGGTCGAAGCCCTTCCCGCACTGACCGCAGATGTGCGTCCTCTCCGAGCTGTGAGATCTCAGGTGAATGTTGAGCGACGCTTCGTGCTTGAAGCTCCGGTTGCACTGACCGCAGCACAGATCGCCTGGTTTCGGCGGAGACGCCGTCACGTGAAACGATCCAGAGAATCCCTCGTCTGACAGGGCGTCCGGACTGGACTCTTCATCAGAGAGGACACTGAACTCCGGCTCGTCCTCCTCTGCAGGACACAGGTGTGTGTCGGACACCACCGTCACCTTCACCTCGCAGGCGCTGATCTCCGGCTCTGTGGGACGGGTGAACGTGTGCTGGCGTTCGGCATTCTCCTCCGTATTCTCCGTTTTGATTTCTTTAGGAGAAGCGTGAGGATTTGAAAGGTCAACAGCACATCCGTCCTCAGTCTCTGGGTCGGCCTTTACAAACACAAATGTTGCTGTCACACAATCCTTGTTCATCTGCTGTGATTCTGGGGTTTGTGGTGTTATACGGCTGCTCAGTGAATCTCCAGAGATCTTAGTTTGATCATTATATTCACTCATGAGAGCAGATGAAAACAGATCTTCACTGAAACTCTTTCTCGAGAAGTCAAGCTGAAAAACACAATCTTCATCTTCTGCAACACAAACACACACACACACACACACACAAACAAACAAAAACAAACACACACACACACACACACATACACACACACACACACACAAAAACAAACACACACACACAAACAAACACACACACACAAACAAACAAAAACAAACACAAACACACACACAAAAACACACACACACACACACAAAAACAAACACACACACACACACACACACACACACACAAACAAAAACAAACACACACACACACACACACACACACACACACACACACACACAAAAAAAACACATCTGGTTAATGGCCAAAATAAATCATGAGGAACAAACAGAAACATGCTAATCTCCACAGAGTTTAACTTTATATAAAGCCGCACCGGTTGAAATATTGAACTAAACGGTTGTTGTGTTTTGCAACAGTGACAACTTTAGAATGGAGGTGTATTTTGTCATTGAATTCATTTGTTTTGTTTTTAGAAACTAACATTTCACCCTCTTGTCATTTTATTTACATTTATATCAGATGCGTTTATCAAATAATAATCATTGAAGGAATAAAACAAAAACGGTTTTTATGAGCAGCATAATCATAATCATTTGCACTCATAAGCCAAACAACAGCGCTTTATATATAATATTTCCTCGGATATAATTTTACCTGTTTTGACATGATTTGTCCTTTTGTCTTTTGCATCAAGTCGTTTTCTCAGATCATCGTTTTCGGACTCAATTCTCTGAATTTTACGCTGATATTCGCTGACAGTTTGTTCAACTGAATCCAGGATGTCACTGACAGTCACACGAAAGATTTCATTTAATGAAGATTCAAGAAAAGCTTTCAAATCACCAAACTTCGCCATCTCAACAAAAAACACGGAGCTGCAGTGACCACAGAGCCACCGCGAGCGCCGCCGGACACACCGCTGCCTCCCGCAGGACTGGAGGAGAACTACAGCCGGACACACCGCTGCCATAGATATGTTTACGTAGATACCTCATTCGACCGCTCCAGGCACGTCGACGCGCCGCCATTTTAGAACGGTCAACACTGTCATCGCTCTCATTTAAAAAAAAAAAAAAAAACAACAACACTGCGCAGCCTCTGTAAAACCCGGCGCGATTTAAATTCCCGAAGAAATGGGATAACCTTTCACAGGTGAGAATGTGTTGGTTTGTGTTTTTATAGCCTATATGTTTTAACTCAAAGTTACAGGTTTTTAACTACGGTTACTTTTTAATGTCGTGTTAGCTGACGCGTTCTTCATGTATTGCGTTAGTTTAGCAATTGTAATGTTTGGATCTACACAAAAACACGTAACATTTGTTAGTTAATAACAGGCTTCACGGTTCTTGAATTTCAGACACAGTATTCAAGAACTGAAAGTATGTGAAAACAAACATTGGTCTTTGAAAGTGCTTAAATTAAACTAAATTTAAGAGTAGTTAAAGAAGAGAAAGCTGTGAAAGTGCATCTCATTCAGCGAGTCGTTGTTCAGGCGAATGCAAAAGATCGACTATGACGAGCCCTGTTTTTACGCAGCTACACACAGTGTTGTAAATCTATGTGCATTCAAATAACGTAGAATAATAAGCTATCTAGAATATTATAATCATATTTTAAATAAATGTATAATAATGTATAATTTTGACTCCTAATTTATCATTTCCCTGTTCTTAAAAATGGTTTAAATTCAGTAATGTGATGTTCATAATTTTATAAAGTTGTTTTATAAAACGATTGCAAAACAGGATGATTTTTGAGAATTTAAGCTTTCAAATAATACCTAGTTTATGATGATTAAACATGGTTTGAATAAATAGGCTATATTGATGTTTATTAAACACATTAATAATTTATTACTATTTGTAAAATTTATTTATTTTGATGGCTGATTGGTTGATGATTTCTTTCCAATTAACTTGTTTATAATGAGTTCACTGCTTTCATTAAAAGCTGAGCAATGTGTCTGTATGGTTCTCTGATGATCAGTAGTATTAATAATGTTAAGATCTTTAACCAATATTTTTAGCAGAATTATCTACCATTTATGATAAACTAAATCCTATAAAATCTATTGCAGATGTAGATATTCATACATGCATGCGTAACTACGGTTGCAGATGCACAGGCAACTTTTGAATGTTCACAAAGCGCGTTCACGACCAGCTTTGACCGTTCGAAAATGGCGGACGGCTAATGTATAGCGGCCCATAGAAACAGTCACTAATGAGGCGTCTACGTATATCTATGCTGCCAGCCGGACTCACCGCTGCCGCCGCAGGACTGGAGGAGAACTACAGCCGGACTCACCGCT
>CM077169.1:54479076-54531576 GCA_039654105.1 Coreius guichenoti | reverse complement strand
ATACAGAACAGCTGGTACATTCAGAGCAAACGGTTGAATCTGAAAATGGGCTCTCAGAAGAAGCACAAGAGTCTGAGCTGAGAGAGCGAAACGAGAGTGAATCCCCGGAGCAGATCCAGTGTTCAGATGAGCAGAAACCCTGTGAGCCACCGGAGCGTCCAGATGCGTCCAGTGACCTGAAGCATGCGGCGGACGAGGATATGACATCAGTGCCCCGTATGAAGGAGGATCTGCCTGTTCCAGACCCAAACCCCGCGGGTCCCTGCAGTAACGGCAGTGCTGAGGTGGTGAACCGGGCCGAGGCTCAACGCTTGGCTGAGAGGCTCTACAGACTGGACGGTTTTCAGCGCACAGATGTGGTCAGGCATCTGGACAAAGAGTAAGTCTTTACTTGGCATTGATGAAGTGGAATGCAGCTATTTGTGTTTCAACCAAATCTTCTCATTTGCCTTTTCTTTTGATAGCAACGAGTTCAGTCGTGCTGTTGGGGAAGAGTACCTCAAGTTCTTTGACTTCACCGACCAAAGTCTGGAGCAAGCGCTCCGGTAGGCTTCTCGTTTCATTTCCAATATATCTGAGCACACAATGAGGAGATGCATCTCCTTTAAGAGATCGCTCAGGTGTTTTTGGGCTCTTCCTGATTCTTAGGTCATTCCTGAAGGTGGTTGTTTTGACCGGTGAGACTCAGGAGCGCGAGAGAGTCCTGCAGCGCTTCTCCTCTCGTTTCCAGCAGTGTAATCCTGACTCCTTCTCCTCCGCGGGATCGGTGCTCACGCTCACCTGTGCCGTAATGCTACTCAACTCAGACCTGCACGGACAAGTGAGTGTCACGTAACATAGAAACAGGGTTAGTTAAGACCCCAAAATGCATTTGTCATCTCACTTGATCTTTGTGGGAGTAATCCTTTACTTGTGTCATCAGAATGTCGGGAAGCCCATGTCCTTGCCTGAATTTGTGTCAAATATGGACGGCATGAATGGAGGCGAGAATTTCAACAAGGACTGTCTGAAGGTGTGATTGCCAAATCTTCCCGTGTTGCATTGCTGTGGTGGTCAGTAGTAACTCTGTTTCTCCTGTCTCCTTCAGAGTCTCTACAGCGCCATCAAGACCGATCCGCTTCAGTGGGCCGTGTGAGTAACCCAGCCTGCAGTGCTGATCTGACTTCAGGTGGATCTGCTGTTTTATCTGATTTATCTCTGTTCCTAGAGAGGATGAGGTTCTGGCTAAATCCATGATGCTCGAGCAGGATTTAGACCAGGACGGACATCTGCGCTCAAAGAGTAACCCCTTCCAGGATCTCCCTCACGACAGGAAGGCCACTGTGTTCCAGAAAGGCTTTTTAAAACGCAAAGCGCATGCAGACATTGATGGCAAACGCAGTGAGTTACAGTGTGGATAAAGACAAATCTCATGTTATACATATTATATGTTAATATGTTCAAGTCTTACAGAGGCCATGTTCACCGGACAACATTTAGATGCATTTCTTTCAAGAGCTCAGGTTTGATTTTGACATTGGTGGGGGACATTTATTTACTGAGACTTATCGGTAATGTCAATGGAGAACAGTGGTTCCATATGAGTATATTTTAATTGTTTGATGAAAATGATTGCAAGGGCTAATTAAGCAAAAAAAAAAATGGACTATGCATACTAACAGCATTACTGATTGCAAAAGGTGATTTGAAACCAGACAGAAATGATGTTGTCTGATAGAATGAACTTATAGTGGCGGTGGATCTGAGCAGGGGTTCCCAACCCTGGTCCTCGAGGCCCACTTTCCTGCCCCAACCTTGATCAAACTCACCAGCCTGTAGCTTTCTAGTAATCCTGAAGAGCTTAATTAGCTGGTTCAGGGGTGTTTGATTAGGGTTGGAGCTAAACTTTTCAGGACAGTGGCTCTCCAGGATGAATCGGACGTTCCCTACCCCTGGTCTAGACAGTCGTCCTCTTCAAGAAGTGTAACAATTCATCCCCTTTAAAGCACCAGCGCTAGACAAAAACACAAATGAACTAGTAATTTTTTGCATGTCTAGTCAGTGAGTTGACCACCTTGACCCACCCTAGAGCACTGGACAGGCAACATGTAAATGCTGATAACGAATTGGTTTGCAGCTCCGTGGGGGAAACGAAGCTGGAAGACATTCTATGCCATGCTGAAGGGAATGGTGCTTTACCTGCAGAAGGTTTGTCTCCAGATACTGATTTAGATATTAGTAATATGTAAATACAAACACACGTCTTCATGTTTTAGAGTGCTTTAGTGGCATGTCTGCTTTTTATATAACCTTGCCGAAGCATCAGTACAAATAACAGTGAAAGCGGGCATTGGTGAGCAGTGTCTCTTGTCTGTCCAGGATGATTACGGGAAGGACTGCCAGAGCTCAGAGGAAGTGGTCAGCGTTCATCACGCTCTGGCCGAGCGAGCTCTGAATTACACCAAACGGCCGCACGTGTTTCGCTTGCAGACGGCCGACTGGAGGGTCTTCCTCTTCGAGGCTGCGTGAGTTTGTGTGCAGATTCTCTTCTCTTCAATCAGAATCATTGAACCGTCACACCTGAGTGATCAGCATGTATCCTTCAGTTCCACGGAGCAGATGAACTCATGGATCGGCCGGATAAACCTGGTGTCTGCGCTGCACTCCTCGCCACCCTTTCCTGCTGCTGTCGGCTCTCAGAAGAAGTTTTGTCGGCCCATCCTGCCCGCGACGCAGTCCAACCTCATGCTGGTAACGTCTTGTCGATCTGCTTCTCTAACGAAGCCCGTCAGACATTACTGACTACAGCTTAAACTTAAACCAAGCCCCACAATATCCCGGAGTACATGCACTCTTAAAGGGATAGTTCACCCAAAAATGAACATTCTGACATCATTTACTCTCCCTCATGTTGTTCCAAAAAGACTTTTGTTCATCTTCAGAACACACATGTTATTTTTAATGAAATCTGAGAGATTTCTGTCCCTTTGAAAGTCTGTTCAGCCAAAACAAAAAACATTCATAAAGAGATGGTAAAATAAACCCATATGAATGGAGCGGTTTAATTCAAGTCTTCTGAAGAGACACAGATGCTTTATATGATGAAAAGATTTCAGTAAAAATATCTTCATTTGTGTTCTGAAGATGAACGAAACTCTTCTGGTTTTGGAACGGCATGACGAAGAGTAAACGATGACAGAATGATCATTTTTGGTTGAACTATCTCTTTAATGCCCGTTCACTCTAAGAACAATTAACTATATTAGCGTCCACACTAGCAAGGACAGTAAAAGTGTTTGTTTATCTTAAGCGCGCTGCAGTTGCGTTCTGTGAATGTTCGGTGAACAACTGTAGTGCGCACTTTAAAGTTGGGTGATTTTGATTGGCTGTCGATGCTCACAGTGGTTGGTCTGAGTTCACATTGGCGTTTACTTCTGACCGCAGCGGCTGTGAGACACCAGCTTCCTTGCTCATTCATTTCTTTGGTTTCACTAAAGTGAGCGTTTAGCGTGTGCATCATTGCATCTCTTATTGTTTTTTCATGTCGCTGTATGTTTCATCAGGACAAGCAGCTGCAGTCGCATGCGGCCATGTTACAGAGCTTCCAGCAGGATCTGACTGCGCTCCAGGAGGAGGCGCCGGAGAGCCGGAAGACCAAAGCCAGGGAGCAGGAGGAGCTCCGGCAGAGAGAGGAGTACATGCAGTACGAGGTGCGTCTGTCAGCGCCGCCATAAACACCCTCACACACGCTCGACATGAGCATCAAAACAACTTCAATTGCTGAGAAGTTTTGGTGAGATAAAAACAATGCCAATGGGGTGAGAATCATAGACGCTCATCCAATTCATGGTCTTCATATCTTGAAACATTCTGCACCTTAGGTGAATTTATCTCTTTTTAAAGGGATAGTTCATTTTTGGGTGAACCCTCTGTTATTTTGCTTAAAAACAAGACAAAGATACTGATCAAGGACACTTTTAGCAGTGTACTATCTAATGGCCGTGATTCTCGACTGGTTTAGCCGTGGGACCCACATTTTCCCATAGTCATTCATTATTAAACCACAACAAATTTTTAGGGCTTTGAACCAAGCAAATTTATTTCTCAAAAGTAGTTAACACACACATAAATACTGTCCGACTTTACTTAACATACACATACATTGTAAGAATATCACTAAAACGGAAGAATAAACAGGTACGGCTATTAAATAGCATTCCTAATCTAGTTTTTGCTAATGCAATAAAGTTAGTAAGTTGATATGAGCCAGCACATTCATCAAAAATACAGAATTGGTGGTATTTTGTGTTAAAGACCCAATTGACAACGTAACTACAGAAAGAGCAAAGTCTTTCTCGCACGTCTTTCAAAATAAAAGTCTCGCATCAGAAAAACGTTTACTTTAACTTTTTTGATGTGGTTGTTTCTTTGACTACCCACTTCCGTCTCACAGGCAGACGTTTGCAGGTCTTTGCTCTGGCGTACGTACGGTTTTATACAGAAGGCCTCAGATGATGTTTAGAGTTCCTCAGTTTAATTCCACTGTAAAAGAGTAAATGCAGCTGTTTCATATTGTTGTCTGCTGATTTTCACAGAAGTCTCGTTATGAGGTCTATCTGAAAGTTCTGGAGGCCTGGCAGACGCTGCAGAAGCCCGATTCATCGGCCGGAGACAGACTGAACGAGTTCGATGAGGGACTGTGGAGAGGAGTGATGGACGAGCAGCCGGACAAGGACGAGGCCGATGCCGGGATGAAGCGATCACACTCCAGCCCGTCTCTGGAGTTAGAAACGCCTCCTCAGCAGGTCGTGAAAGTCCGACGCAACATCTCCGAGAGACGCACCTATCGAAAGATCGTCATTCCACGGCGGAACAAAGAGATTTGAAAACTTTTACACACAGACTGTCAAGACATGCTTGAAGCACTTGAATCCTTTAAAGTTTTACATCATTTAATATATTTTTAAAGTCTAAAGGTAAAAAATAGCAACAACTGTAGTCTTTTTAAATATACAGTATTTTTGCACAAAGCTCTTTTTATTTGACCCTCTTCATACTGTCCACAAGAGGGAGATGTTGCTCAAGATATTTAAATGAAGGACAATAGTTCTGCCCTGACCACAGTAAACGGTGTGTGTTCAGTGCTGTCGCTCAGGAGTACACTTGTTCAAGACACATTTTCCTCTGTTTGAAATCTTGGTGATAAAGAGACCTCTGATAGTGCCACTGCTGAATGGCTCTTGTGTATCGAGTGTGTGTGTGAATATCTCATATCCTTTCATTTAAACAAGAACCCGTCATTAAGCGCAGATGCTGAGGATGTGTTTGATGAATTGTGCCTTTAGGCTCTGGATGCTCAGGATGTGTCGGCTTGATAAAGATCTGAAAAGCCAATATCAGATAAATGCCGCCTGTTGACACGTAAACAGATTGTGAGGAAAAACAATCAAACTGTCAGTGAGTCAGAAAATGACTGAACGCCACTTAGACCCAGACTTCTGCGAGTACTGATGTGTGATCCTGAATATGGCTAGACAAATGATTTTGTACTTGAGCAACTTAAAATCCAGCAGCCGCTGAATAGAATTATGTTCAAGAAATCTACATGAACATACATTACACATAGTGTTAGAGAAATGCTTAAGAAATTAAGCACAAACCCTTTTTGTAGCATCCACACAGCTACAGCTGAAGCTCTTGTGTTTGTGTTGAGCAGCAGCCGTTGGCAGAAGGTCATGACCAAAGCTCAGCGCCGGAGCCGTGGAGCGGGACGTCTGCGCAGCCCAATGGAAGACGCCTTCACTGGAGTGTGTGTGTGTGTGTGTGTGTGTGTGTGTGTGTGTGTGTGTGTGAGTGAGAGAGAGAGAGAGAGAGACAGACGCCTTCACTGGAGTGTGTGTGTGTGTGAGAGAGAGAGAGAGAGAGAGAGAGAGAGAGAGAGAGAGAGAGAGAGAGAGAGAGTGAGAGAGAGAGAGAGACGCCTTCACTGGAGTGTGTGTGTGTGACAGAGAGAGAGAGAGACGCCTTCACTGGAGTGTGTGTGTGTGTGTGTGTGTGTGTGTGTGTGTGTGTGTGTGACAGAGAGAGAGAGAGAGACGCCTTCACTGGAGTGTGTGTGTGTGTGTGTGTGTGTGTGTGTGTGTGTGAGAGAGAGAGAGAGAGAGACACCTTCACTGGAGTGAGCTCAAGTTGTTCTGTGTTTTTGTTCCTGCACGTCCGTCTGGCTGAAGGGTTTTGTGGCCGCTTGTCAGGCCTGGTTGAGTAATTAAAAAGGCAAGGGGAGGCTTTTCTTCATTAAGGGTCCTAACCAGCACTCACCTCTATCTCTCTCGTTCTCGCTTGGTCTGTCACAAAAATTCCTGACATCATTCCTCTGAATTCCTCTTTGTGTTGTTTAACTCCAGCACTTTCGGTCTGGTTTCTCCACGCTCATTCTCCATCTGCCCGCGGTCTCGTGTTCCCACCCGCAGCGTTCCTCGTCGCTCCCCTGTGTTGTTTGTTGGAGGTCGGTTGCCTTCCCAGATGGAGAGATGCGAGAGACCGTAAATGCAAAGACCATTTTAAAGGCCTCACAAGTAGCATTTCTATTCATCCCTCCGTCTCCTCACACTTTACAGTGGTTGTGTTGCTTTGTGTGTATCATGTTGAGAAATGGTCTTTATTGATCAGAAGTTCCCAGTTGAGATGAGGATTCATTGTGGTTTAAATGCACATTTATATCCGTGAGCATTTCTTTCTCTCGTTCTGCTGAACACTCTCTCAGATTTTGAGCAAACACTGACTGTCCCTCTATTAGCAGATTTTTATTTGTGTGTTTGTGTGTGTGGTTTGTGTCTCTGAGGCGGTGAAGCTCCGTGTGGCCCGGGGCGTCTCGGCCAATGACCTGAGTTTGGCCTCCGCGCTGGGCCACATTACCGCCACTCACAACACGGCCTGAAGAGACGCTCCGCCGGGACAATAACATGCTGCATTCTTCATCCTGGGAAGGGTAGGAAGCTGAATGTCTGTGTGTGTAAGTGTGTAAGTGTGTGTTCATGTTTTTCTATCCCAGTGGGGACTTCAACTTGAATGCACACAGACTCATGGGGACTCGTGTCACAGTGGGGCCCTAAAATGAGGAAACACACTTATATTATTTCCGGCAGACCTAGTTAATGCAGCCTAAAACAATCATTTAACTGATTTGAATAATATAAATTGATAATGTTTTATGTGTATGCCATAGTAAATGTGAGATGTGTTTTTGTCTAGATTTAAACTGACAGAGTGTGTCTGCTTCCCGAACAATGCTAGGAAGACTGTTCCAGAGTTTAGGTGCTAAATAGGAAAAGGATCGACCGCCTGCAGTTGATTTTGATATTCTAGGTATTATCAACTGGCCAGAATTTTGAGACCGCAATAGACGTGATGGAGTATAATGCGTTAAGAGCTCGCTCAAGTACTGGGGAGCTAAACCATTTAGTGCTTTGTAAGTAATAGGCAAGATTTTAAAATGTATACGATGTTTAATAGGGAGCCAGTGCAGTGTTGCCAGAACCGGGCTAATATGGTCATACTTCCTGGTTCTAGTAAGAACTCGAGCTGCTGCTTTTTGGACAAGCTGCAGTTTATTTATTAAGCGAGCAGGGCAACCACCCAGTAGAGCATTACAATAATCTAGCCTTGAGGTCATGAACGCATGAACTAACTGTTCAGCATTTTGCATTGAAAGCATGTGCCGTAATTTAGATATATTTTTAAGATGGTAGAATGCAGTTTTACAGATGCTAGAAACGTGGCTTTCAAATGAGAGATTGGTATCAAAGAGCACACCCAGGTTCCTAACTGACGACGAGGACTTGACAGAGCAGCCATCGAGTGTTAGACAGTATTCTAGGTTACTTTTTCAGAATTAAGTTGCAGGAAATTACTAGTCATCCAATTTTTTTATATCCCCTACGCATTACATTAATTTTGTGAATTGGTAAGTTTTGTCGGGCACGAAGAAATATAGAGCTGAGTATCGTCAGCATAACAATGAAAACTAACGCCATGCTTCCTAATAATATCTCCCAGTGGTAGCATGTACAGGGTGAAAAGCAACGGTCCTAGCACTGAGCCCTGTGGTACTCCATACTGAACTTGTGATCGGTGTGACATCTCTTCACCCATACGGAAATGTAATATATGTGCATATATGAAATATAAATATATGCTCATATAAAGTAAAAACATATATGAAACCTATTAGAAATTGGAACAATTCCATATATTGACATAAATTTATCCCATATATTATGTTTATGTATGTATAATACTTATTTTGACATATGTCTCATATATGAAATATCCTAATATGCTCATATAGAGTAAAAACATAAATGCACATATATGCACAGCAATGAAACCTATCAGAAATTAGAACTATTCCATATATTATATATGTTCAAATTATGTGATAAATTACTGTCACTGACATGTCACTGATAAATGTCGTAGAGTCTTAGTATAGATTTTATGTATAAAGCAAATGACATTTAAAATATTTTTAATGTTACTTATTGTCAGGTGAGGCAAGGGATGAAGGACTCAAGGATGCAGAGGTTAATGGGCTTTTTATTAGACTTAAACAAACAAAACACAAACAAAGCCCTTCATGCTACACAGAACAAAACATGAAAGTACGCGGCTGATGATGAGCATGAGCCGCATGCTAAACAAACACACAACACACGGACAAAACAATGTTTACTGCCCAAGCAAATGCTCACACGAGACCAAGCGAATGCTCATACTGTACGCTCACAACGAGGGAAAACACATGGAGCATTAATGTCCGAAGCCTGAACCAAAACCAAACTAGAATGAGATGCCAGGATCCAAACGCCACACAAAGCATTTCACACAGACAGAAGAGCGCATTATCTGAGCGAACTCAAACCCGCGAGACGATAGGAGTGTCAGAGCTGTCACCAAACCAAGAATAAAACCTTATCCAAGTAACAGAACCCTGACAAAATTTATAAGTAAAATACATGTTCATGGTGTCTGTCTCATATTCTGTTGTATTATGTATATGAATTGCATAATTATACAAATATACTTTAGTAAACATGGCTTCATATATTTGTTAGTCTACATATATTTTAATACAAGTTATGAACATTTGCCGTCGACCATATTTTGCAGTTACTCATGTGATCCAATTTCAAACAAAATTAAAAACAATTTGACAGTGTAGACTGCCCAAAATTAATAAGAGAATTCTGAGCATACAACATGTTTGCATATGTTTAAATAAACTAAATAATTTATATTTGTAACTTTTTACAAATATAAATTATTACAAATATATATCGTTTACATATATGATCTTAACATACTGCACAGTACCATATAGAAATTCATTATATAAATATCTGTAATATATGCATATATACTAATTTTACTATAGGTATTTTATATGTGGTATACAACTATATAAATCCATATAAAATCCTATATAACATACTGAATGTTTGCATATATATTGTTTAAATAAACTTGCATATATAAATTAGACATATATTGTTTACATATGTGGCATTAACTTACAGTACCATATAAAAAGTCATCATATAAATAATTTTAATATATGTATATATAATAATTCTTTTATGGGTATTTCATACATGATATAAACCTATATCTTCATATATCGTGTATATATGTGCTAATAATGTATTGCCTTATATGAAACATATATGACATCACTACTCGGATATAGGGACATATATGTACATACAGTGGGGAGAACAAGTATTTGACACACTGCCGATTTTGCAGGTTTTCCCACTTACAAAGCATGTAGAAGTCTGTAATTTTTATCATAGGTACTCTTCAACTGTGAGAGATGGAAACTAAAACAAAAATCCAGAAAATCACATTGTATGATTTTTAAATAATTAATTTGCATTTTACTGCATGACATAAGTATTTGATCACCTACCAACCAGTAAGAATTCCGGCTCTCACAGACCTGTTAGTTTTTCTTTAAGAAGCCCTCCTGTTCTCCACTCATTACCTGTATTAACTGCACCTGTTTGAACTCGTTACCTGTATAAAAGACACCTGTCCACACACTCAATCAAACAGACTCCAACCTCTCCACAATGGCCAAGACCAGAGAGCTGTGTAAGGACATCAGGGATAAAATTGTAGACCTGCACAAGGTTGGGATGGGCTACAGGACAATAGGCAAGCAGCTTGGTGAGAAGACAACAACTGTTGGAGCAATTATTAGAAAATGGAAGAAGTTCAAAATGACGGTCAATCTCCCTCGGTCTGGGGCACCATGCAAGATCTCACCTCGTGGGGCATCAATGATCATGAGGAAGGTGAGGGATCAGCCCAGAACTACACGGCAGGACCTGGTCAATGACCTGAAGAGAGCTGGGACCACAGTCTCAAAGAAAACCATTAGTAACACACTATGCCGTCATGGATTAAAATCCTGCAGCACACGCAAGGTCCCCCTGCTCAAGCCAGCGCATGTCCAGGCCCGTCTGAAGTTTGCCAATGACCAGAGAAGGAATGGGAGAAGGTCATGTGGTCTGATGAGACAAAAATAGAGCTTTTTGGTCTAAACTCCACTCGCCGTGTTTGGAGGAAGAAGAAGGATGAGTACAACCCCAAGAACACCATCCCAACCGTGAAGCATGGAGGTGGAAACATCATTCTTTGGGGATGCTTTTCTGCAAAGGGGACAGGACGACTGCACCGTATTGAGGGGAGGATGGATGGGGCCATGTATCACGAGATCTTGGCCAACAACCTCCTTCCCTCAGTAAGAGCATTGAAGATGGGTCGTGGCTGGGTCTTCCAGCATGACAACGACCCGAAACACACAGCCAGGGCAACTAAGGAGTGGCTCCGTAAGAAGCATCTCAAGGTCCTGGAGTGGCCTAGCCAGTCTCCAGACCTGAACCCAATAGAAAATCTTTGGAGGGAGCTGAAAGTCCGTATTGCCCAGCGACAGCCCCGAAACCTGAAGGATCTGGAGAAGGTCTGTATGGAGGAGTGGGCCAAAATCCCTGCTGCAGTGTGTGCAAACCTGGTCAAGAACTACAGGAAACGTATGATCTCTGTAATTGCAAACAAAGGTTTCTGTACCAAATATTAAGTTCTGCTTTTCTGATGTATCAAATACTTATGTCATGCAATAAAATGCAAATTAATTACTTAAAAATCATACAATGTGATTTTCTGGATTTTTGTTTTAGATTCCGTCACTCACAGTTGAAGAGTACCTATGATAAAAATTACAGACCTCTACATGCTTTGTAAGTGGGCAAACCTGCAAAATCGGCAGTGTATCAAATACTTGTTCTCCCCACTGTATATATATATATTATAATTTTTTTTATGGACACCATGAATAATTAACAGAACTAATAAACTGATCTGAAATTATACTACTAATATAAACAGATTATTTAGATTGATTATCTTTTATAGAGGCATTTAGAACGCATGATAATTTTTTGTGTAAATTGGTCAATAATCAAATGAACAACAAAAATGTTCTTTTCTTGAAAATGTAAAAGGAAAAGTTCCTTATACTTGCTTAATGTCAGAAATTTAAAACAATATCACCTGTGATGAAACCCGGACCATCCAGAAGAAACTGTACAGGGTTCATTTGTGATGGACCTGCTGGTGGATTTCAATGTTTTGGCTGCTCAAAGTTTCAAAATAGGTTTGTTCATCAGCGATTGTTCAACTTAAGATAAACAACACGATTGACAATTTGGCCACATTTGTATAATGAATCTGTTGGCATGCATTAGGGTTGTATCTTAATGCTGTTCGCTCCACAGAAACCAAACACTGTTTGAGGACAATCAGCTCAATAGAAATGATCACTAATTAATTGTCATTAAAATGTGTGCAGATTTGATGTCATAAATTGACAGAGTTTGCATGCTACTGAAATTAACGACCGAGGCTGGTGGGTTCATTCACCCGATCTGGGTTAAATGCTTCTGTCTAAGCGACAATGACCCTCTTCACCCACAAATA
The DNA here is from genome assembly GCA_039654105.1 of Coreius guichenoti. NCBI lineage: Eukaryota > Metazoa > Chordata > Actinopteri > Cypriniformes > Gobionidae > Coreius > Coreius guichenoti. The sequence continues at coordinate 54,519,558 of CM077169.1, read as the reverse complement.
ACCAGCAAATTGAGGAAGACCAGCCTCATGATGTCAAATGACACCGCCTCTTAATCTGTTTTGGCAGACCGATGGTTCTAGAGGGGACTTTGAGTTTGTCGTTGTCGATGGGCGGAAGAAAGCGGAGTGTAAAGGTTTGCTCTCTCTCTGTAACACACACACAGAGAGGGCCCTGTCTGGCTCCTGTGATGATAGTAACACATGCCCACACACTCCTGCCGGCCGTCTCTCACTGCCCTCTGCGCCAGCCCCATCTTCAGATGCTTTGTCCTCTCTCAGCTGTTCCAGCCCGGTGCCCGTATTGTGCTGCCGGACTCATTACTGGCGGAGCGACAGCCGAGCGCCGCGCTAATAGGGCCACAGTCGAGGGGACGGGGGGACGGTGTGAATGAGGCACAAATACAGAAAGAGGCTGTGAAAAGAGACAGGGAGGAAGTATTATCATTGCCTTTATGGCCACACATTCTTGTTTTCTCACTCTCTTTGGGTTTCAGCAGCATCAAGGTTTGATAGTTGTGGTCATTACGCAGCGGGCAGCGGCCCAGTTGGCATCGCTGGCAGACATTCTTTGAGGTTGATGACAGGAGGGGATTTTGTGTCATTTTTGCCTCCATGAAAGACACACACACACACATTTTACATTTCTGTTCCTGTTATTAGTTTCTGTGTGCTTGAACAGAAGTTTAAATGTTTTCAGTAAATGCATTGACATGCACATCCATACACTTCAGGCTATCAAACATCAGCTCATTTGATAAACCTGAGATTTGAAAATGTTAAATGTCTTTGTGTAAATGTGTAAAATGTAAAATTTGTCAACATGTAAACAGATACCGGTTCACCGGTACAGGAGTTTGCAAGCAGAGCGAAATTTGCCAAACTCTATAGGTGTGCCTTAAACGGTTCTTAAACATTTTCCTTACTAAAGAACATCAGGTTATCAAGAATAAGTGGTGTAAAATTGTACATGTGAATGAGGTAAAGAGTGAGTTCGGCAGGAAGGATAGGCTGTATTATTTACACCTTCAATTGAGTAGAAACATTTATTTTTCAGAGATTCAGCTTCATTTCTATATTGTAAAAATAACACTATATATAAATAAACGTGACTTGACTATTGGGAAATGGTAGGAAAACACCATCGATGCACCGCTTCAGTGTGTGTGTGTGTGTGTGTGTCTGACTGTGTAGATTAACAGTTTTTAAAATATACATTGGAGGAGAACTGGGAGCTTGTAACATATTTTGTTTCAAACACCTGCCATTTGTGTGTCAGACTTTATTATAATGTTCCATTATTTGTCTGATACAAAGTAGTTTATAAATCTTCATCATACGAGTGCATTTGTTACAATTTATTGTGGAAGGCCCAAAACGTAGGCTAGGCTACTTGTATTTATTTAGCCATACACCCCAACATTTTTTGAAATACAAAAAATGCAGAAAGTTTTGTGTGATGGGTAGGGTGTGTGTGTGTGTGTGTAAGGATATCCTTCCACTTGTGGTAAATGTAGGTTTATTTTGGTCCAATAGGAGCAGCTACTTTGATGATTATATCCAGAAGTGAGAGACTGCTGTCCCATCATAAAGGTGATGGTCATGTGTGATTTCACAACTAGCTCGTTTCTAAATGATATTAAAACTGATATTATTAACATTCCCGTACATACACGCATGTGCGTCGGAAGCAACAAAAAAAATGTGGGTGGGTCCCCCCGAAATTTTTACTGAAGTGGAAATAGTCCGCATCATTTAATAAACGTCTGGTTGGGACAGACAAAATTACAAAAGTCACCAAATCATTTATTGTGTTGGTAGTGCACGGGTAAGACGCATGATGTTTAGTTTTGACGCAAATCGACCTGAGGTTCGAATCCGCCTTTGCCGAACTCGCTCTACTCCCTTTTCCTATCACATATCAGACCGAAAAGGCATATATTTTCAATAAAAATGAAGAAAACATTCGAAAAGTGGAAATAAAGCGTCTAACGTGTGTTTAATAATAAAGTGTTTATTGTTAGGGATAGGTGAACAGAATTTTAGACGGTAAAAGTGAGTGGGTCCAATATCATTGGTCTTAAAAAGTGGGTGGGTCTTGTCCCACCCACAAACAATGGTTCCGACGCCCATGTATACACGACATGTCCATACTCATTGGACGGACGGTGTTTTATCGTGTAAGGATTCTTCTCGCGCACCGAAGTCCCGGGCGCTCGTGCTCGCGGTCTCCGCTTGTTCATCACGCGCGCGCGCGGCGGATCCAGGTGGGCCGCGGCACCGTCGAACCGTGGCCTCGTTAAAGAGCCATTATAATGAGGCCACAAAGAGGCGAGAAATAATTGCAAATAAAAGTACGTGATGCAGAAAATAAAAAAGGAAATTAAACAGATGCGCATGTTTTCAGGATCATTGCTTTTGTCCCTTTCATGTGTTCTGTTAAACCGCTGACTGGCGAAAAATACGCAACATAATAAATTATGGTTTTCAGGAAAACAGTAGAAACACCACAATCATCACCACCAACTACCCTGGTCTAGCAGCCTATAGCCTGAATAATCATAAGTTTGATTTATTGAAGAACAATCATTCAAGCTGTTTGCTATTATATCTGACAATATGGAATATATTAGGTTATTCATTTACAACAGCTTATTATTGTACAAGACAGATAAATGAGGGAAACACGAGAGTGGACTTTGTCATGCTTTATTTAATTCAAAATAATTCTGTAGAAATTATTAATTTACATTTTAATAATATAATTAACAGTACAATAAAACGTAATCTCTGAAACTCAAAACTCGTTTAATCACAGAAATATAAGCATGATAAGATGGAAAAATAGAAGTGAGAATATAAACGTTTAAAAACTAATGAATCCCCACACAGTTCAGCCCTAATAATCATGTGTAGAATATAGAAAATGAATTTCATTTTAATAGGGGTTGCCTTCTCTACATTATTTACAAATTGCCCCAAAACATTAAGCATCTGTAATGGTTTGGACTGAATATGCTGCTTCTGAATGAGATGTTTTTGATAATCCATAGATCGCTGGACGATGGCAAATCATCTTGTTAAAGGTGTTATTGAAAATCTGCTGTATATGACTATGATATCAGTTCCTTCAGCGCCAATCCAAACTCGATCAAATGTCACAAAGATTTGCTCATATTATTTTCTCAGGCACTGAAATGCTACAAAGTTGCAATGTTTCTCATGTTCTTTAGAAGTATTAATCATAATTGAATTTGCGTGGATTGTGTGGTTATAGTTGTCAGTTTGGTAGTATTTGTGAATCGTGTGCCGTGTTTCTGGCCATGAACAAATGAAAACAGTATGAAATGTCTTTGGCTACAGAGAAATAAAAATACAGGCAACAAATGTTCTGACTGGTGGATAAAGATGTAAACGTGTGGCTGTAAATGGCCGTGAACAAAGGACATAAATAGTTTTACAGGCAATAAAAGGTATCGTCCATCAATATGTTTTCTTCATATTGCTCGTGCCTTCGACTGGATTCTCCACTGTAAAAAGAGAAACTGGTGTCCGTTCTCCGGCACTAGAGATGATCGTAGGCGGCGGAGGCGGTAGGTGGCGCTCGTGTGGCGGAGCTGTAGTAATACGGGGAACCTGCAGGGGGCGACAGAGAAACCATCGATATATCACAGCCTATATGCGTAGGGTGCATGAGAGGGAAGCTAGGAGGAAAGATATGTGCTTGTTTTGTGTTGTTGAAACCTCTGCTCTATAATTCTAGCTTGAGGGCTAATGGCCCACTTGTGACTGTGGCATTATTTATTTCCACAGAAAAGCTCAATAGCCTGAAGGCACAAAGTTACTCGCAGAGGGTAAACCTACTTCAGAGGACATGTGAATGAAACTTGATGCAATAGTTGAAGGGCACGGCAGGCTCATTTGGGTGTATACAGGTTGTTAGTGCATTTCTTTCTTTACTAGACAACCATGTAGCTGGAAGCATAACACGTAACCCTGTGGGGTGTTCGCGTTTACGAGATGGAGGGAACTGAACGTCCTCATGAGACGCACACTCACCTAATATGCTGGAGTTGGTGAATCTCCAGGCGTCGCTGTAGGACGTGTACGGCGGGTGGCTGTAGGTCTGGCCCGTGTACTCCGGTCCTACAGGTGAACACACATCCCATTACACAAGACAACAGCAACAACAGCCATGCCAACCTCAGTTTGAAACGGACTCATGCTGTCCGTGTTGTGCGAGTCTATCATTCACTCGGCGGTTAGAGGCGCTTGTAAACCATTAATCCACAGGCAGGTGGACGGCTGATCACTGGGGCATACAGTCAGACTGCTTTAGCGTCTCTCATTCCCTCACTTCCTCCTTTCATGCCTCCCTCTGCCATTCTTTTTTTTAACATTCCAATATCTAATTGGTAATTATGGGAGCCGGATTGAATCCCCCCCTTCAGTGAGTAATTGTGTATGAACGCTTCCTCTCGGCAAGCCCACCAGAAAAATAATAAATCAGACCCTCTCATTTCGCGCTTGGCAGGGCAGACTTCATCTGAAAAAAGAAAAGTGCATCTCAGTCTCAGCAGAGCTCGTACTCCTCCTGCCGTTTGTTCCTTAATGGATATACTCTCTCTCTGTATATGCTTTCCATATAGATTGTGCACTCATTCATAGTTTGTCTCCACCTCAGCCTCTCTCTGGTAATCCTGATCCCTCCGTGGGCCCCTGTGCGGCCCCTGTGGCACTGTGTGGTCGGCCGGGGCCGCTGCGGGCATCAGGGCGGAACTCCTGCTCCCTTCCCTCCAAAGCAAACGGGCTACTGATTAACCCACCCGTCCTCCTGTTAATCTCTAAACCGCCCTCCCGGCGTTCTCACGCGCTCCCTGTGCTCCTCACATTCATACCGCGGCAGGTTTATCGCCGATTGTTTTCAGAGAAACTGCATTTATGAGTCCACTGTTTAATCACAAAACTAGATCGTAACATTTCCTGAAGAAAATGTGAGTGGCGCTTGCCTGTTGCTAAGCATTTACATGTTTTCATTTAGCAGATGTTTTTATCCAAATGAGGAACATCATAAGCCATTTGTCATCAGAGCCGGATTCATAGCATACAGTGCAGAGTTTAAAGTCGAAGCTAGATTAGTACACAAGCTGGAGCAGAAACAAAGACAGAGAATCAGAGTAAGTGCCTTTATGGTTGTGGGTAAGTTGTGCCGTTGACTCTCAGTGCTGCGTCAGGAAGGCCATGCGGCGTAACACCTGTGCCAAATCCAATGTGTGTGCGGATAATTCCAATGAAGCGGACCCTGCAAATGAGCAGGAGTAACGCTGGGAATATATATAGAACACCCTAGCAACGGCACAACTATATGTGTACAGTATATTAGTTGCGCCATTGCTAGGGAGTTGCTTACTGTCATCAGAACCCTCGGTTACTCAAGCTCTGTTTTTGGCAGGTCAAATTTGCTTCACAGACGTATTTTGTGATTTTTCTATTTCACACCAATTCACTGTGAATTTTGAACTCTGTAGGACAAATGGCTAAAGTTTGGTCAAATATATCCACTGTGAAAAAAATAATGAGATTCCACTAGCAATATTTTCTCAGAACAGCCAGTGACGAGTATGACCCTCACTTTAATTAACAACTCCTCCTAATTAGATATTTAATATTAGAACTATATCATCAAGCTCATCTGTGACCCTGGAGCTCAACACCAGTCATGCGTCTCACGGGTATATCTGTGGCAATAGCCAACAATACATTGTATGGGTCAAAATTATCCATTTTTCTTTTATGCCAGAAATCATTAGGATATTAAGATCATGTTCCATGAAGATATTTTGTACATTTCCTACCGTAAATATATCGAAAATGTATTATTAGTAGTAATATGCATTGCTAAGGACTTCATTTGGACAACTTTAAAGGAGATTTTCTCAATATTTAGATTTTTTTGCACCCTCAGATTCCAGATTTTCAAATATTTGTATCTCGGCCAAATATTGTCCTAACAAACCATACATCAATGGAAAGATTATTTATTCAGCTTTCAGATGATGTATTCAAAAATTTACCCTTATGACTGGTTTTGTGGTCCACGGTCACATATATATTCTGCGTGTTGTTTATTGCAGCTGGTTTGGAGACACATCCGTCCAGAAGAGCAGAGACATTCCCGCCTCAGCATCCACACCAACACATAAAACAACCGGTGTCTTATTTCATTCATTTTAACTCAAATGTTGTTCAGAAAGAAATCCGTCTGAATAGTGACACTTGCCACTAAAGGCATGAGCCTTTGGCTTTTGGCTTGCTCAGTTGGGGACACTAAATATTCAACTATATTACTGATCTGCCCGCATTGACACTATATGATAATTGAAATGAGCTGATGACATCACCGTTTTCACCAGAGCGGCTGTACAGCCGAATCAAATTCTGTTGCATTATTTTCCTGTTAACACTGTGAAGCTGCTTTCAAACAATCGGCATTGTAAAAAGCGCTGTATAAATAAAGGTGACTTGACATGAGAATTCAAAAAGCTCTCACCTGCGACCATCCCGGTGATGGTGGACGAGGAGAAGCCGGTCTGAGAGGCCGGGATGTGCGGAGGGTAACCGGGCAGCATGGAGCTCGTCACGTCTCTCCCTGAAACAGTCAACGGATACACTCATTGCTTTGTCTTAGAGAGCCAGAGCACCGGACAGCCGGGGATGTGTGAGCGATGCATGAAGCTTTACCTGCGATGAGGGCTGGGCTGCTGAACTGCCCGTGCACTGGGGCATGATGGGAAAATGAGTTGAAGCCATGAGATAAATGAGTGGCGTTGCTGCAACTGTTAGCGATGGACACTGATGACGGAGCCGAGATGGACGCGAGCTCCAGGAAAGCTGAATTAGCGATGATGTTGGGGGAGGGGCTTGAGCTGTTCACCTCGGGTGACATTTCCTGTTTCAGACAGAGTGGGAGGGGCTGTAGAGCTTCTGGGGCGGAGCAACGGGTTGACAGACAGGTGGAAGAATTCATGGATGAATGTTAATCGATGTACAATGAAATGGATTACATTAATCACAGACAGTATAAGCACATATGCTAAACGATGATGCAAATTACAAATACAACAATAAAATATGAACTATGAGTTTGGGGAATATAGTTTGTAATATGCAGGACTGAGCAGTTTCCTAAATTAAGTGTGTAATACAGTAAATGTGCCCCTCTTGTAAATATCGTTCTGAAGCAGAGAACAAATGACAGTGCAGCGTTTACATTATGGTTATTACCTGCGACCACTGTGTATCCCTGATGTGCTGCCAGGTTTCGACTGATAGCCGAGCCGCTTTTCCCGTCGTCCAAGCTGCCGTTGATGAGCGAGAGAGGATAGAGCGACTGCAGGAGAGAGAGAGAGTTGAGTATCCGTGTGCTCTGTATGGCATGGCCGTTCTGCTCTCAGTGTTGCAGTACCTGCTCAGTTTTCCCGGCGGCGCTCTGGCTGAAGGAGTCGGAGCTGTAGTGGTGCCGCTCGAAGCCGCAGTCCAGCTGGGACGGGAAGTGCTCGGTCCTCAGCTGTTTCCGGGCTCCGCCGCCGCTGCCCTGAGAGTCCACGCTGTGCCGACAGCTCTCCTGATCGCCTGACAAAATGCATTCTTCATTCACTGATCATGCTCTCACACACACACACATGCATTTCTGCAAATCCTGGAGAATGTGTCGAGGTAGATACGATTCACCACAGCTTCCACTAGTGACGCTCATAAAGACTTTTTTACTCCCACTGTTTTGAATCCATTTGTTCCAGCTATTTTTTTAATCCAACGCTACCTGGAATTTGATTTAATGTTTAAAGATCAAACTCTCCCTCATGTAAACAGCAATATAAGGAACATCCGAGCAGCAGCGTTCAGTGTGTCAGGCTAGTTTAGTGTCTGGTCATTCTGTCATTGTCTGAAACTGCAGGACATCCATCCATACGTTTTTAAAACTGGGTTGTGGGGATGTTGGATATCTCCGGCCGTCTCGGGAAAACACCCTGGACAGATGGCCAGTCCATCACAGGGCTCACACACACACACACACTCTCCTGAGGAACAGTAAAGCTGAATACTCACTGTCGTCGTGGCTCCTCTTGCCCTCGCCGCTGGTCTGTGGGATTCCCAGCAGGCCGCTGATGGAGTATGTGGATCCCAGAGAGTCCGACTGAGGAGATTCCGGAGGCGTCACGGCTGAACTGGGAACTGGGCACAATCAGACAGACAGCATTATTACTTCATTACACTGACCGCGATGAACTGGAACACAATATTACTGGGAGTTATTAGTGGATATTCTTACTCAGTGTGTGTCCAGGACTGAGACCTTTACTGTCCAGAGGAAGGTTGAAAGGCTGTTGGACTTTTGTGCGAATAATCCTGTGAGAGAAGAAAACCAAGGACTTTTTCAGCACATTAACATTCTGTGATCCGTTGAGCGTTTGTCCATGGGGTCAGAGGTCAGGTACCTGTTGATGGAGCTGACGCTGGGCACAGTGTCTCCGTCACACACTCCCTCGGCCAGCAGTCGGTCCCGGATCTCCCACGCAAACATGGTCGGGTTCTGCCGCTTGTACTCCGCTATCTTCTCCACCACTTTAGGAGTCGCGACTTTCGGCTTTGAGCCTCCAATGACTCCGGGTTTAATGCTGCCCGTCTCGTAGTACCTGAAAGAGACATGACCATTAACACAAAACTTACATGTACCTGTGTTTCATTTCACTTATTCTTCATTTATTTCTGCTAGATTTGATCTACTCAGTCTGTGTATCATCTGTGTTGTATATTGTGTGTGTAAAGTTATGTCAGGAGTACTTGAGATGGCACGTTTATTTAGAACAAACAAGCATCAATTTCTTGCAAGTGCAATTTGACCAATGAACATAATCTTCTCATTACAAGAGAGAATGTCAGATGTGCTGAAACTGCTGATAACAGGTAAACAGGAAACACTAATCTAGCATTTGCTGCAGATGCAGTCACATCAGTATGTTTGACAGTGGAGCACAGGACAAGAAGAGAAGAGAATAAAACAATCAGTGAATGCGTCCTGTCGTTGTTGTGTGTGTGTGTGTGTGTTGTGTTCCAGGACTCTTTACCTGCCCAGGATCTTGCTGACGCAGCCGTGACTGACCCGCAGCTGCCGTGAGATGTCACAGGGTCGCACGCCCTGATGCGCCATGTCCACTATCCTCTGCCGGATGACCTCCGGGAGCGGCCGGCCGTTCACAAACATGCCACCTAGTTGATTAAGACCCCCATGACCTGGGGGTGAAAGGACATGAACCACATAAACATCACACCAACTGAGGTCTGTGAGATTACATTTCATCTGTCTCATAACAAACAGAGAAATCTACAGGCTTCTCTTGCCACACTCTTCTGAAAGTTACGTCTGAACAACAACAGTATCCAGAATAAAACCTTTCCACTGCAGAAATGATTTCATATCACACTATGATGTCTACAGCATTTCCAGTGTCTTCTCCGGATTATTTCTGTGTCCCATAAACACCCATTCCCTCCCTCAGATCCTGTACATCCACAGCTTCTGCTTCCAGATCTGTTTCTCATGACACACAGCAGCGCAAGATATTCGGCTTTACTAACTATAACTATAACTCTGCTCAGATATAGAAGTATTCATAATAATATATGAACTCATAATACCTACTGCTATTATCCATTTTAGCCATGAACAGTTTTGTGTTAAATAATCTACACTAAGGCAAATTAAAATAAAAATTCTCAGAGGGAAAGAATATTATTTGAATTAATTTTATTTCACCAGGTTCTACGTGTAAAAAAGTGTACTTGTTAAATTATTTAAATATTAACTGTTAATATTTACTGTTGTTCAGTAATAAGTCATCTTTATTGCTATTATCATTGTTGTTGTTTTTAGTGCCTGGAAAATTTATTTGATTAAAAGCGGCAGATTTTAATGTTCGTTTCTCGTGTTTTTGTGGCGGCATGTGCCCGCGCTCGTGTTTCATGAACGCGCTGCTCCAGTGACTCTCAGCTTTAACCCATTCAGGCTCTTCTTCCCTTTTGCTCTTTCATTTCCACATCAAACGGCGCTATTAACGGTGTTAGCGGAGTGTGTCAAACTCTCCTCGCCAAGAGTCTGCGAGCGACAGGATATTAAAGCAGAGCAACCCCAGGAGAATACACACACACACACACACACACACACACACACACACACACACACACACACACACACACACACACTCACTCACACACACACGCACGCACGCACACACACACACACACTCACACACACAGATTCTGATGGTGGTTCGTTATACCAGCAAATGGTTTGAAGCCTGGTTTTGTTTCTATCGTGGATTTTATTAGTTTATGTTAGTTTGTGTTAATGTTTTGTAATGTTATGTTATGTTATAGGGCTAGGGCTTTTTTATTTTTTTATTTATTAATTTATTAAAAGAGATTTTAACGAGACTGTTTTGGCCTGAACTTCAAAAAAACTGAAGCCCATCAATTACAAAATCAATTTAACTAATTATTTAAATTTTACATTTTTTTTACCTGTTATGCTGCAGACTTTAGATAATCATCATGGACACTCAATTTCATAAAATGAATGATTTCTTTCAGTACGCAATAAGAGGAAAAGAAAATTCCCAAAACACAATTCCAACAAATTCAGACAATAATAATCGATGAACGAATGAATACAGAAATGATATAAGTTGTAGACCTACATTACTTCAAATATATGGAAACGTGTACGAAGGGAGAAACAATAATGTGAAAACTAGAGCGAAATTTTAGGAAAACCCTTCAACACAAAAGTGCTATAAGTGCTGTTGTAATTTAAATCATATTTTACCCCGTTAAACGCAATATTAGCACTATTGATAAAACCATTTCATATAAAAAGAGAAAAGCGGGAAAGCGGTTTTACGGCCGAACACAGAAACTGAACGATGTCTCTTTCCGTACATTCGGAAAATAATATGTCAAAATCAACCAGCAGTTCAAATGTCTATTACTAAAATATCGACAGAACGCGTGTGTTTAGTGCTTTATATATCACTGATGTTGACGCCATTAACTCTCTAAACGAAAGTCAATATCTGTGCGAGTAAAGACTTGAACTCCTCTCGAGATTCTTCTGCAATCCAATCGAAAGACAAACGAGGCCTATTAAAAACATATATCAAATTCAGATGAATTACACAGAAGAATTTAAGGATTTGTATTATGAATGCGAGTTATAGGATCTCATCTTGTTATTTTAGATCAACAGATTCGTGAGTTCGTTTCAGATTATCCTACAGTATTAGTTCTTCCGATAATAAAATGCCAAACCACTGTCAATTCATAGACATTTAGATTTTATATATTGTTCATTTGATAGTAAATTGACAGTAGCTATTTGTAAAATAAATAAACAAAATAAATTAAAAAGGAAGGTTTGTCTGCTATTCGCTGAATATTTTCTTGAATAACTCAATGTGAACGATGAACATTATTATGATGAAATATAATGCCTGAATAAATATAGCCAATATGTCCTGATTGCGGCACTTGCTCTTCATTTTTAGACATTTCATGTGATCCACAGATATCGCTATATAGATTTCAAAACAACTAGTTTCTTATTTTTACCTCGCCCGGTTGTGTTGGACATTTCTCCGAGAAGTCTCGGTCTCTTGATGTCCTGGTTAAATGTCCAAGTGTCCACTCTCACTTAATTTGCTGTGTTTTAGTCCATATGAGGTCTGGCGTGAAAATATTCCTGCGTGGATAGTTTTATTCCCTGCAAAAGGACATTTTATGGTGAACCTGACAGTTGCGGCTATTGTTATATTTATTATTTAATATTTATTAATGACTATTTGCATAACACAGACTCTCATCTTCGATGCGTAAGCACTGTATGTTTATTCGAAGAGTTATGAACGTGTTTAAAGAATCACTCAGAGGTTTGGCTTGTTCTATTGCGCGTTATGGGCCTGCTGTAGATTATGAGGATTATTTTACAGAAGTTATTGGATGAAGAATCTGCAGGTATCAATAAGTTTACAGCTGCCGACCCCATTAAATTCACATCAATGCGCAGAGATGAATATAATAACGCATGCTTTACCTTGTGGAGAAGAAACGCTTGTGAATATCCGACGGCTCGTATCCAGCGCCACAGTGCCGGTTCTAATGGCTCATGTTCAGTGTGTGTGATCGGAGGTTCTCCCGTAAGAGCGGCGGACGGGCCCGCGGAGGCTTTATCCCGGCGGCTCTCACGCGCTCGGGACGCGCCTCGCCATTGGACGGCGTCTTTAGGGGCGGTGACGTTTCCACCGGGGTGTCGCCCAGACCGAACGGTACGGATGGATGATTCTGGGGGTTCGACCGCTTCCAGAACACAACAAAACACCGAGCGATACGTCAACGTTTACGGAAATATTTGTCAAGGATCGGGCTTGTTTTCATTCATCAGTGATTAGATGCGAGATGTGAACGCGCCTCCCGCGGCGATGTGAACGCGCTCATCGTTCACACACAATTGGACTCATGATTTGCTATAATCTGCTGTTATATCATGACAAATACCTGATCCCTCACTGGATGGAGACCAGCACTTTACCTCAGAGGAGACGACAAATAATAATAATAATAATAATAATGACTGGGTTTTATCTATTAATTTTATTATTACTATTTTTAATGACTGAATTTGATCAATGCCTTTCATTAATAAATAATAATAATAATGACTGGGTTTTATCTATACTGGTTTTTATCTATTAATTTTATTATCATTATTATTAATAATGACTGAATTTGATCAATGCCTTTCATTAATAAATAATAATAATAATGACTGGGTTTTATCTATACTGGTTTTTATCTATTAATTTTATTATCATTATTATTAATAATGACTGAATTTGATCAATGCCTTTCATTAATAAATAATAATAATAAAATAATAGGCTGGTCATTCAGATTAGATTGGGTTCCGATCGCTTTGCTTTAAAGTGAAATGACCAGCTCGTGTCTGTGTTTATTGGGCTGTTTGAGCGCTTCTCCCCGTGAATAAACCAACTCTCAGCAGGGTCACTGATTCCCGAGCATCTTCACACACTTTATGTTGTTCTCACAGCTTTAAAACAAACAGAACAACCCAAATCACTCATTTATGACACCCGTGGTTTGGCCTTTGCCATATGGCGCGTGGCAGAAGAGAGCAAATATTTCATTAGACATTAATGAACGTGTTAATATAAAGCGTTGTGCTTCCGTTAGACTCTAAACCACATTAAAGGCTTGAAAAGAAAAATAAGACAGGTCAAAAGCAGTCCATATTCTTATCTTGTTATTCCTCTGAAGGCTCTTTCATTTCATTCATTCGTATTCATGCCTTCGCAGAACAAAGTGCTGTGTTTTCAGATAAACACACACACACACACACAGAGAAGCACAGAGCAATGCAAGCACAGAATTCCTTTCAGAAGCGCAAAAAGAGCGACTGAAGAAGAAGCGCCCGAGGAGAGGGCAGAGAACAGGAGGAAGAGACAGAAAGAGAGGTGAAGGAGAGTTTAACACGGGATTAAAACCTGTCATCATGTCAGGATACTAAACTAATGATGCATTAAACGCCCAAAAGGGTTAGTTATTTCTTTAATTGAGTAACTATATGAGAAATGATTTGAAACCAAGCAAAGAAAAGCTGAAGTGTTTTCCTCTGAGCTGTTCGTGTACGGGATCACGATCTGAACTGCATTCGGATGTGACCAACACAACCCTTAAATTCAATTAAATAATGGCCTTAAAATAGCCTATACTCATTACAGTGTGGGTTCATTACGGCACAGTTGTAATTAAATATTTGACAGGGACAGACCGAAGAGCTTCATTCTGCATTGGTTTACATTTATGTTTACGTGTATGTTTATGTTTAATGGACAGATATATGGATGCGATGATGCCTAAAGGTAACTTTAAATATTAAAGGTCAGTTTATGGTTTACTGGGAGAAAGTTTCTGTGAAACTGACCTTGATAAACCCGATAACACTGGAAATATCAACAATCAAAGAGGAATTATAAAATAGCCGATGTGTTAAACACTTATAACCCGCTCTTATTAAATGTAAAGCCTGAAGCATCTTGTTTTTAAAATCTAATTATTGTTTTTTTTTTTCTCGTTTTCATATATGTGTAAATGAAACCCCTGAAGGTCCGAATGAGCACCAGTTTCCGCTCGCTCTTTCTCTCAGATCCAGATAAAGTTCGGGTTCGAGTTCGGGTGTGTCCGAATGGACATCAGAGGTCAAAGGTTCATGTTGTTGCATCTTTTAAGTCCAAACGATCACCAGAGACACAACTTTACCTGATCACAGCTGATCAAGAGACCGCGGGTTATTCTTTTAATTCAGCAAGTCCTTCTTGTGGATTTATACATTTAAACAAAATAAATAAAATTATGTAAACCTAATCCGAACAATAGCAGACCTTCTTTTGGATGATATTGCATTTGAACACAAAGTCCACTGTCATATAAATAATTATGAGTGTCGTTATCCGGTTTTTAGAGAGATACGCGGAAATGTTTAAAACAGAGATTGTTCGCCAGATTTAAAACTTCCGTCTTGTAATTTGCTGTGGTTTAAAATGTGGGTTTCAGAAGAGCATCAAAAATCCGCAGTTTCATGAAAACACACAGAATTCAATCGCAGAAGTCGTGCGTTTCGTACATTTGAGCGTGTCGTTTAATTATTACAACATAATAATCCGATCATAAAAGCGGAAGGAACGCCCCAAAAATATTCCTTTAGTTTTTCGTCAATATGTGTTATTCTTATATTCATCGTGTTTAATCTCCAGTGAACAGCCCTGTTGAGGTGAGTTCACATGTTTCATCCACACCTCTCATTTTCCTACAATAATAATTTAAATGTAATTATCGATCTGTTTGTGACTTCTCTTTACAGGCACCGATTCTCTCCTGATTGAGGCCTTTCTTCTTTTCTCTTTCCCTTCTTTAACCATCTGTTTTCCCCTCCCTCTGTTCTCTGTTCATCCCTGTCTCCCTCTGCATTGTTCCGTCTCTGTCTCCCGTTTCCGCTCCGGCCTGTGCCCTCTGACCCCAGACCCTGTTCCCATCTCCCCCGTTTCCAGGACCTGCTCCTTCCTTTATTGGTCGCTCGCCCCTGAAAGTTTGGGGGCCTAATAACAGTTTTGAAGAAGGCCGTGACAAAACCTCAGCATGCCGGCCATTGTACGTGCCACAATAATGCTCAGGCATTAAAAGCCCATTAGCGAGAGGATTGAGCGGCGGCCGGCGCGGCAGAGAGAAGCCCCGGCCCTCCGTCAGGGTTCGAGCTGTCCAGTTATAGAGTCATGACACAGAGACTTCTCTGACCACAGGAGAAACTCTGACCACAGGAGAAACTCTCTGACCACAGGAAACCCGTTCAGTGACTCGAGGATGGACGTCTGATGTGTGGAGTGGCAGTAAAATCCTTGAGTTTTTCTGGAGATGTTTGGACAGATCTTTAAGCAGTGCATTAGTGCTTTTAGTATCAAAGAAATGTGAAGTGATTCAGTTTTATATTGTGATTGATCACATTGGGAGGATCTGGATCTGTTTCTGCTGCTGACTGACATTGACAGAACAAAAACCGTATGAAATTCCACTGAACAGCTTTTTGGTTCCACTTCAGACATTCTACTCTTCACTTCTAGACTAACCCTAACCCTACTAACTATGAGTAACTTTACAAACTACATGTCAACTTATTCTACTAACCCTAACAGTCAAGTCACCTTTATTTCTATAGCGCTTTATACAACACAGATGCTTTCAAAGCAGCTTCACACTGATAACAGGAAAATGATTCAATGATGCAAACACAGTTCATTTCATCTGCACAGCCGCTCATCGTCCAGATCAATAATACTGTTGAATATTAATACTCTAATGAGAGTGAGTTGACATGTAGTTGCTAAGTTAGTAGATAGTTGGTAGAATGTCTAAAGTGGACCATCCAAAAAGCCTAATCTTTTAATCATGGTAGGGCTGTTGTTCTGTCATAATAATCTTGACTCTCAAACGCATGAAATCTCTGTTTGTGCTTCTTCACTGATGTTCAGTTTGATCTGTGCCTTGAACGCTTCCTAACATGGACATATATTTTTAATTAAAACAAGATATTTAAATGTATACGTTTTTCTGAACGCTGAAAACTGTTATACGAGCATCTAAAAGCATAAAGATCCTCAGATATTGGTGTTTATTACTGAGGGAGTCTTGATGGCTAAACAGGTTAAGGTCGAGCTGTACAAGGTGGAAATGAAACGGTTAGTGTGTGAGCGACCCGAGCGATGCGGGAGAGATTTTCATCCTATAGACAACATAAACATACTGTAAATATATAAAGCAATAAATGGAAAAGTCTAGTAAGAGAACGACAGCTCAACTGACAGGAGAATAAATACTGATGAAGATTCCTGCACGATATGGCCTTCAATCACTGTAAAATTACAAGTAGAAGAACCCTAACTTTAGTTTAGAGAGTTTAAACAAGCCTCGTCACTGGAGTTTAACCCGTTCTCTCACACACACACACACACAGATATTCATCACCTCTGTGCAGTAAAACTGAGCTGCGCTTTATATTCCAATTAGCGGCCGATGCATTTCAGAGTCGTTAAGTTATAACAAGGGAGTTTTTCCCCCGTCACACGAGCGTCTGCAGGAGATTTACTGGCGGGAATCCCTGCGGAGAAATCCACTGAGCTTTACAAACACTCTTGTGTAAATTCAGCGCAATTAGGCCTTTATAGTCCCGTAACTCTCCATCAAATGCTTGTCAGTGTGTTGTTTGTTGAGGGCAAGAGAGAAGATTGGATCGGCTGACCTTGGTCGAGCCCTGTGATTATACACCCTCATCGGAGCTCCTGGAGAGTGTGTGTGTGTGAGTGTGTGAGTGTGTGTGAGTGTGTGTGTGTGAGTGTGTGTGTGTGAGTGTGAGTGTGTGTGACAGGGATTATACACCCTCATCGGAGCTCCTGGAGAGTGTGTGTGTGTGTGAGTGTGTGTGTGTGTGTGTGAGTGTGTGTGTGTGTGTGAGTGTGTGTGTGAGTGTGAGTGTGTGTGACAGGGATTATACACCCTCATCGGAGCTCCTGGAGAGTGTGTGTGTGAGTGTGTGTGTGTGTGTGAGTGTGTGTGTGTGTGTGTGTGTGTGAGTGTGTGTGTGAGTGTGAGTGTGTGTGACAGGGATTATACACCCTCATCGGAGCTCCTGGAGAGTGTGTGTGTGAGTGTGTGTGTGTGAGTGTGTGTGTGTGTGTGTGTGAGTGTGTGTGTGTGTGTGTGTGTGTGTGTGTGAGTGTGTGTGTGTGTGTGAGTGTGAGTGTGTGTGACAGGGATTATACACCCTCATCGGAGCTCCTGGAGAGTGTGTGTGTGTGCATGTGAGTGTGTGTGACAGGGATTATACACCCTCATCGGAGCTCCTGAAGAGTGTGTGTGTGTGTGTGTGTGTGAGTAAGTGTGTGTGTGTGTGTGTGTGACAGGGATTATACACCCTCATCTGAGCTCCTGGAGAGAGTGTGTGTGTGTGTGTGTGTGTGAGTGTGTGTGAGTGTGTGTGTGAGTGAGTGTGTGTGAGTGTGTGTGACAGGGATTATACACCCTCATCGGAGCTCCTGAAGAGTGTGTGTGTGTGTGTGTGAGTGTGTGTGTGTGTGTGTGTGTGTGTGTGTGTGTGTGTGAGTGTGTGTGACAGGGATTATACACCGTCATCGGAGCTCCTGGAGAGTGTGTGTGTGTGTGTGAGTGAGTGAGTGAGTGAGTGAGTGAGTGTGTGTGTGTGTGTGTGTGTGTGTGTGTGTGTGTGTGTGTGTGAGTGTGAGTGTGTGTTACAGGGATTATACACCCTCATCGGAGCTCCTGGAGAGTGTGTGTGTGTGTGAGTGTGTGTGACAGTGGTTTACAGGGACTGATGGAGCGACGGCCCACACACTCTCATCTCTTGTCTTTGGCGTTTGCTGGATGTGTGTTTACCTGAGATGAGCTCAGGCCTCACTGACACAAACAGAGACACATTTAAATGCAGAATATCAGTGAAACACAACACACACATCTGATGTGATACAGTGAGTTAACAGTGTGAGTCTGTGTGTGTGAGAGTGAGACTGTGTGTGTGTGTGAGAGAGAGAGAGTGTGTGTGTGTGTGTGACAGTGAGACTGTGTGTGTGTGAGAGTGGGACTGTGTGTGTGTGTGTGTGTGTGTGTGTGAGAGAGTGTGTGAGAGTGTGTGTGTGAGTGTATATGTGTGAGTGTGTGTGTGTGTGTGTGTGTGTGTGTGTGTGTTCATATAGACACAGAGAGCGTGTCTTCAGTGAGTCTCGAGTGTGTCACAGTAAAGGCTGAATCTTTTCCTTCAGTGACTCTATTAATTTACCTCATTTATCTTAAACCCCACATACATACTCACAGTATCTGAACATGTGTGTGTGTGTGTGTGTGTGTGTGTGTGTGTGAAAGAGGATAAAAACACAACTGCTTCCCTTTTCATTCCCAGAGGACAAATCCGTAGCGGAAAAACTCATTTTCCTGCAAATAGTTTGTCAGTTGAGCTAGAAGAAGTGATAAATTATCACAGACATTTGGAGAGAGAGAGAGAGAGAGACAGAGCGAGAGAGTGAGTGTGTGTGTGAGAGAGAGAGAGAGAGAGAGACAGAGAGAGAGAGAGAGACACAGAGAGACAGACAGACAGCAGTTCTCTCTCCTCTTTCTCTCCTCTCTGTTCCAGTCTTTATTTAAGGGCATTGCTGAGTCCACCTCACACCTGTGTGTGTGTGTGTGTGTGTGTGTGTGTGTGTCTGTCTGTCTGCCTGTGTGTGTGTGTCTGTCTGTCTGCCTGTGTGTGCGTGTCTGTCTGTCTGTCTGTGTGTGTCTGTCTGCCTGCCTGTGTGTGTGTGTCTGTCTGCCTGTGTGTGTGTGTGTGTCTGCCTGTGTGTGTGTGTGTGTGTGTCTGTCTGTCTGCCTGCCTGTGTGTGTGTGTGTGTGTCTGTCTGCCTGTGTGTGTGTGTGTGTGTCTGTCTGCCTGCCTGTGTGTGTGTGTCTGTCTGCCTGTGTGTGTGTGTGTGTCTGCCTGTGTGTGTGTGTGTGTGTCTGTCTGTCTGCCTGTGTGTGTGTGTGTGTGTCTGTCTGCCTGTGTGTGTGTGTGTGTGTCTGTCTGTCTGCCTGTGTGTGTGTGTCTGTCTGTCTGCCTGTGTGTGCGTGTCTGTCTGTCTGTCTGTGTGTGTCTGTCTGCCTGCCTGTGTGTGTGTGTCTGTCTGCCTGTGTGTGTGTGTGTGTCTGCCTGTGTGTGTGTGTGTGTGTCTGTCTGTCTGCCTGTGTGTGTGCGTGTCTGTCTGCCTGTGTGTGTGTGTGTGTGTCTGTCTGTCTGCCTGTGTGTGTGTCTGTCTGCCTGTGTGTGTGTGTGTGTCTGTCTGTCTGTCTGCCTGTGTGTGTGTGTCTGTCTGTCTGCCTGTGTGTGTGTGTCTGTCTGTCTGTGTGTGTGTGTGTGTGTGTGTGTGTCTGTCTGTCTGTCTGCCTGTGTGTGTGTGTGTGTGTGTGTGTCTGTCTGTCTGCCTGTCTGTGTGTGTGTCTGTCTGTCTGTCTGTCGGTCTGTGTATGTGTCTGTCTGCCTGTGTGTGTGTGTGTGTCTGTCTGTCTGTCGGTCTGTGTATGTGTCTGTCTGCCTGTGTGTGTGTGTGTGTCTGTCTGTCTGTCTGCCTGTGTGTGTGTGTGTGTCTGCCTGTCTGTTGGTCTGTGTGTGTGTGTGTGTGTGTGTGTGTTGGTCTGTGTGTGTGTGTGTGTGTGTGTGTGTGTGTGTGTGTGTGTTGGTCTGTTGGTCTGTGTGTGTGTGTGTGTGTGTGTTGGTCTGTGTGTGTGTGTGTCTGTCTGCCTGTGTGTGTGTGTGTGTGTCTGTCTGTCTGCCTGTGTGTGTGTGTGTCTGTCTGCCTGTGTGTGTGTGTGTGTCTGTCTGTCTGTCTGCCTGTGTGTGTGTGTCTGTCTGTCTGCCTGTGTGTGTGTGTCTGTCTGTCTGTGTGTGTGTGTGTGTGTGTGTGTGTCTGTCTGTCTGTCTGCCTGTGTGTGTGTGTGTGTGTGTGTCTGTCTGTCTGCCTGTCTGTGTGTGTGTCTGTCTGTCTGTCTGTCGGTCTGTGTATGTGTCTGTCTGCCTGTGTGTGTGTGTGTGTGTCTGTCTGTCTGTCGGTCTGTGTATGTGTCTGTCTGCCTGTGTGTGTGTGTGTGTCTGTCTGTCTGTCTGCCTGTGTGTGTGTGTGTGTGTGTGTGTGTGTGTGTCTGCCTGTCTGTTGGTCTGTGTGTGTGTGTGTGTGTGTGTTGGTCTGTGTGTGTATGTGTGTGTGTGTGTTGGTCTGTTGGTCTGTGTGTGTGTGTGTGTGTGTTGGTCTGTGTGTGTGTGTGTGTGTCAGGTACAGTGAAGGGTTACACTGACTTTCCGTCCCAGATGATGAATTGATGGCCAGTAAAATGGATTTGTTTCCAACACATCAAAGCAACAATAATTCCCCAGTGGAGATGATGGATGGGGCCGTAGACACACACACACACACACACACACACACACAGGGCTGTTACTACAAACGCAGTGGAAATAATCAACAGTTGTTTTGCTAGTTCAATAACTGACACAAGTCATGATGAAGAGATGAGGATTCACCCAGCCTCACACACACACACACACACACGTTTATCAGTCACTAAATAAACTCATTTCTGTAACTGTGATGTTCCTCGTGAGAGAGCTCCAGGAGACAGCTCATCTAATCCTCAGTTATGACGTCTGACCCATGCTGACCAGAGCTGCAGCTGTTACCATAAAGAGCTGTTTCTACCTGATTTAACGCATGAAATATATTTTGTTGGCACAAATCTAGCGAAAATTAATATTTAAATAACAATAGTTAACATAGATGATACTATTTTAGCTTACATGTTTTTCTGCAGGAATGAAAGGCTTCGCACAGGTTCGGTTCTGACCGTTTGTCCTGCTACCGTTTTCACTGCAAACAGAGGATATGACATCATCATCATCATCATAACCATAAACGGGATCATAATCGTGATCATCATAATAACAGCGATAATCACACATGAATCTCAGTATATAGTCCCGGTTAGTGGCTGGAGATGCGGTTTGTGTGTTTCCGTCCTCCTCATTGTTTGTGTGGAGCTTTGGGCCTGTTTTTAACAATATCTCTTTTATTCTTTATACCCCCCCACCCCCTCTCTCTCCCTCCCTCCCTCCTCCCTCCTCTCTCTCTTTCTCGCTCTCTCTTTCTCTCTCTCTTTCTCGCTCTCTCTCTCTCTCTCTCTCTCTCTCTCTCTCTCTCCAGTGATTGATGGAGTGAAGCACGGGAGCGCGCAGCGGTGTGTGGCCAGCGGTCCGAGACACGGGGAGAGAGAGAGAGACAGAGAGAGAGAGAGCGAGAGAGAGAGAGAGAGAGAGAGAGAGAGAGAGAGAGAGAGAGAGAGCGAGAGAGAGAGAGAGAGAGAGAGAGAGAGAGAGAGAGAGAGAGCGCGAGCAGGAGCGGGAGGAGCTCAGCTGAAAGCTGCAGACTTAATTCTATGCATCATTAAACAGTCTCACTCAATGCAACATCCCCTATACATCATCCACGCTCAGTAAACACAACGATGACATTACATTAGCAAGCGCAAATGAATTTTCTTTTTAGAGGGAAATTGAGAATACTCTCTCTCTCTCTTTCGTTTTTTGCTTTCCCTCGCTCCGCGACACACAACCTCGCAGAAACGCAAACCATTAAAAGAGAGAGATATTTAACCAAACACAAACGCTCTCTCTCTCTCTTCCCGTCTTCTGTCCTTTGCTTTCTCCCGAAGTATCTGGATCTGTCCTTCATTAGTGAATGACACTGAAGTCTGACACACACACACACACACACACACGTGTCACTGCTGGTCCTCATTCAAAACTTTCTTCAGTAGGAAATCCAAAAATATGTTCAAAGAACGTTTAGCTAACGTCCCTATTTAGCTGAAAACGTTATTTCTGAATGTTCTCTGAACGTTCAAAACATCCAAATGTTTTTTCTTGTTTATGTGGACGTTAAGGGAACGTTCCATTGTAATTTTTAAACAACGTTAGATGAACGTCCAACTAAAACATAAAATATATATATATATATATATATATATATATATATATATATATATATATATATATATATATATATATATATATATATATATAACGTTATTAAAGACCAGATAACGTTCTATTTACTTTACTGGAAGAACGTTTGTTCATAATCTTGAGAGAACGTTCCCTGTGAGCTGGGAAGTTCCCTTTACACAATCATAGCTTAAAAACACATCAGCATGAGCTTCATTAAGTGTAATAAGTTTGTAGTTTTCAGGTAATTCAGTAAACAGGACATGGAACACAGAGTCAGGGCAAATCTGATTCTTACACGCGTCCAGATGTGATTTATTCCCTTCAGACTGCAGTGGCTCTGGTCAGTACCGAGGCAAACTTCCGCAGGTCCAGCAGGAGCGGGACTTTAGCAGCGGATGCTTCAGTGATGCGGACAGTGACCAGGAAAGGGTTGTTGACCAGTGTCGTCCTCTGGACAACTGGCTTCATAACTTCACATTGTTTTGGAAATATTTGACAACCTCTGTGGTTTTTTACATGTTAAACTGTCCTATCATTCGATGTATTGTCGAGAAGCTCATGCGCTGTTGTTCTGGCCGCAACACTGATGTATAATCAAGCATGAGGAGTGAGGGAAGTCTGACTGTTTTCGAGCCACTCCGACGGCGGTTTGGTTCAGGCTTAAATTCATGTGTTTTTCTGCTTCTGACAAAGAAACATTTCATCACTAAATTGACATAAAATCTACGATATGTAAAGTTGTGATGAATGAAGCCGCCATGAGGGCAGTATCAGTCGTGTGTATGACACTGGCGTTCTAGTTAAAGTGAGTGTCCAGATGGCTTAGGTTGTGGTCAGCCGTGATGCCACTGAGTGAGAAAAGATCTGCTGGATGTGAAGGATGTGATCTTTGCAGCACAGACAGTAATGAAGGTCCCGCCCTCCTCGTCATGTGTGTGACCCACTGCTGAAGCTCAGTTAAACGCTCAGACTGACACGCTCTCCATCAGCGTCTGCGCTGTGTGTTTGTGTAATGACGTGATCCGCAGGACTCGTCCGCTCCACACTGTTTTGTCAAAGTGCCTCTTTTGCGCCGCTTCATTTCCTACTTCGGCCACGTTTGACGCTCCCGTCTTATTCAGACAGCGGCGAATGTGAATGGCATAAATTACAGGCCTAATCAATTGAATAATTATGTTTTTATTGCACACATTATGTCTTTTTCTCCTTAAAAGTAGAAGGCCTGTCTTTCCTCTAAAGTTGACAGAATCCATTAAGAGCGAGCTATAGATCATCACATCTGTCTCGGCGTGTACGTATATCGCCGGCTCGTTTGGAGAATATCGAATCGGTTACACTAAAGTAACTCCCCGGATTTGGCCAAATGTAAAAATCTATTTCTTTCATGCATGCGTGAGGAGCTGTCATCGTGTGCCGTAATGACGGATGGCGGCGGTTCTCTCTCGCGGCGAGAGGTGATAAAAAGTCAAGCGGCAGACAGACAGACGGACGGCGAGGACGGACCTGCGGACGGCGCAGGAAATGGAAAAAGATCCTTTCAAAAATGAGGACGATCAGTCAGCGAAGAGGACTTGATTTTCTTGGAGTGGGTGAGCGATGGCCGCTGAGTGGAATCTGAAGTCAGAGGTCAGACGGGAGTCAAGATCGCGACCTCTGACCCGCGGCAGGCAGCTGAGCTCTCCATTGATTCTTCATGCTTGTCCGTCCTCAAGTTGTTTGGAAGTTGCAATTATGATGTCAAGAGAAAAACGTTCATATTTCTTGTTCTTTTACTGATAAACTCTTTCATCACTTTTTAACGTTACTGCAACAAGAGTGTGTCACTGATGCTTTGTGATTGATTTGATCATCCTCATGACGGTCTCCTTATCAAAGGAATAAATGAGAAATATTTTCTGAGTTTGAAGACCAAATGAGAATGAAATTATTTACAATGATCAGCCTTCATTGGCTGAAAACTGATCAATATGGCAGGAGAATAACCAGAGAGATGAAGAGACCACTGATGAGTTTCTCAACCCATCTGACACTTTTAGCTGAAACGCGTCCCTTGGTAAAGCTGCGTTAGATACTGTGTCCCGTCTGTATGAAGCTCCAGCAGCTTCCCCCCTCACACCCGTCTCATTCATCTCCATCCTCCACTATCTGGTCTGTCCTGGACGCCTGCGGAGCCTGTGGACCCTGCCGTGACCCGCGCGAGGTGCGATCTCCCGCCGGGCTCCGCGGACGCCACGCTTCGGCAGCGCTGGCTCTTATCAGTGGACGATGATGGAGATTGTCTCTCAGTGGGAATGTTATGACACTATAAACGCAGCAAAGTTTGATTGTACAGACGCTTTACAGCTCAGCCGTTGCTCTGACGGTGTGAAGGAGTTTGGCTGAGGTTATTGCCTGGCTGTGATTATAGAGAGTTGCTTGTTTACTGTGAAATAAATTCTAACGTCACTGTAGGGTTTCCCAAAGCACTGAGCAGAACTTTAGCAGTGCATAAATTGTGCTTAATGTTTATGGCAAATGTCCTAAAAGCATTGCTATCTGAGTTCTGCATAAAGACAGTATGAACATAAAGGAGAGCTTTCTCCATTCTTCAGAGACAATTAAATAAGTACAGGACATTGTACAGTCAGATCCGCCGTACAGTATTCCACTTACTACAGCTGTGCAACATATGATTAAATACACCAACTACTGATCTGAGTTGAAATGATTGTATCGCCGCAGAGAGACGAGCACAGCTGTGTGAGAATAATACTGGAGCACTTCATACTATTGACTTATGATTTTTGCAGTGTATAATAATTTTGATGTACAATAAATCTGAGAACAACAGAGAATAGAGAAATCTTTTATAGGGATAAGCCTGCACTGCTCCTGTGTTCAGCACACGCAAGCACACGCCACTGATACACACGTGAGACGAGACTGATGGACGGAGGAGACCTGAGGCCAAGGCAATCTCACTGTCCGCGCTGATCTGAGCAGAGAGTGTCATGTGACCTAGTCATGTGACAGACACCTGGACCCCACTTACTCCTGACATTAGCTTCCATTTTGTGTGATGGGATCTCTAGTGCTCGGCACTAAACACAGGTGTAAACAGGGTCTAAACGTTTTGTGATCGGATACACACGTGACTACATCACATGAGAAGAAAACGCTCACACACACGTGCTAACATACGGATTTAAACACGCACACATACACTAACATACGGGTTTAAACGCTCACACGTACACTAACATACGAGTTTAAACGCTCACACATACGCTAACATACGGGTTTAAACGTGCACACGTACGCTAACATACGGGTTTAAACGCTCACACATACGCTAACATACGGGTTTAAACGTGCACACGTACGCTAGCATACGGGTTTAAATGCTCACACGTACGCTAACGTACGGGTTTAAACGCTCCTACGTACGCCAACATACGGGTTTAAACGCTCACGCGTACATTAACATACGGGTTTAAACGCTCACACGTACACTAACATACGGGTTTAAACGCTCACGCGTACATTAACATACGGGTTTAAACGCTCACACATACACTAACATATGGGTTTAAACGCTCACACGTACACTAACATACGGGTTTAAACGCTCACACATACGCTAACATACGGGTTTAAACGTGCACACGTACGCTAGCATACGGGTTTAAATGCTCACACGTACGCTAACATACGGGTTTAAACGCTCCCACGTACGCCAACATACGGGTTTAAACGCTCACGCGTACATTAACATACGGGTTTAAACGCTCACACGTACACTAACATACGGGTTTAAACGCTCACGCGTACATTAACATACGGGTTTAAACGCTCACACGTACACTAACATACGGGTTTAAACGATCCCACGTACGCCAACATACGGGTTTAAACGCTCACGCGTACATTAACATACGGGTTTAAACGCTCACACATACGCTAACATACGGGTTTAAACGTGCACACGTACGCTAGCATACGGGTTTAAATGCTCACACGTACGCTAACGTACGGGTTTAAACGCTCCTACGTACGCCAACATACGGGTTTAAACGCTCACGCGTACATTAACATACGGGTTTAAACGCTCACACGTACACTAACATACGGGTTTAAACGCTCACGCGTACATTAACATACGGGTTTAAACGCTCACACATACACTAACATATGGGTTTAAACGCTCACACGTACACTAACATACGGGTTTAAACGCTCACACATACGCTAACATACGGGTTTAAACGTGCACACGTACGCTAGCATACGGGTTTAAATGCTCACACGTACGCTAACATACGGGTTTAAACGCTCCCACGTACGCCAACATACGGGTTTAAACGCTCACGCGTACATTAACATACGGGTTTAAACGCTCACACGTACACTAACATACGGGTTTAAACGCTCACGCGTACATTAACATACGGGTTTAAACGCTCACACGTACACTAACATACGGGTTTAAACGATCCCACGTACGCCAACATACGGGTTTAAACGCTCACGCGTACATTAACATACGGGTTTAAACGCTCACACGTACGCTAACATACGGGTTTAAACACGCACACGTACGCTAACATACGGGTTTAAACGCTCACACGTACGCTAACATACGGTTTTAAGCGCGCACACATACGCTAACATACGGGTTTAAACGCTCACACATATGCTAACATACAGTTTTAAGCGCGCACACGTACGCTAACATACGGGTTTAAACACGCACACATATGCTAACATACAGGTTCGCTCACACATACACTAACATACAGGTTTGCTCACACGTACGCTAACATACGGGTTTAAACGCTCACACATATGCTAACATACAGGTTTAAACGTGCACACGTACGCTAACATACGGGTTTAAACGCTCACACATACGCTAAAATACAGGTTTGCTCACACGTACGCTAACATACGGGTTTAAACGCTCACACATACGCTAACATACGGGTTCACTCATACATACGCTAACATACAGGTTTAAACGCTCACACATACGCTAACATACGGGTTTAAACGCTCACACATACGCTAACATACGGGTTTAAACGTGCACACGTACGCTAACATACGGGTTTAAACGTGCACACGTACGCTAGCATACGGGTTTAAATGCTCACACGTACGCTAACATACGGGTTTAAACGCTCCCACGTACGCCAACATACGGGTTTAAACGCTCACGCGTACATTAACATACGGGTTTAAACGTTCACGCGTACATTAACATACGGGTTTAAACGCTCACACGTACACTAACATACGGGTTTAAACGCTCACACGTACGCTAACATACGGGTTTAAACACGCACACGTCCGCTAACATACGGGTTTAAACGCTCACACATATGCTAACATACGGGTTTAAACGCTCACACGTACGCTAACATACGGTTTTAAGCGCGCACACATACGCTAACATATGGGTTTAAACACTCACACATATGCTAACATACGGGTTTAAACACTCACATACGCTAACATACGGGTTTAAACGCTCACACATACGCTAAAATACAGGTTTGCTCACACGTACGCTAACATACGGGTTTAAACGCTCACACATACGCTAACATACGGGTTCACTCATACATACGCTAACATACAGGTTTAAACGCTCACACATACGCTAACATACGGGTTTAAACGCTCACACATACGCTAACATACAGGTTCGCTCACACATACACTAACATACAGGTTTGCTCACACGTACGCTAACATACGGGTTTAAACGCTCACACATATGCTAACATACGGGTTTAAATGCTCACACATACATTAACATACGGGTTCGCTCACACATATGCTAACATGCTAACATACGGGTTCGCTCATACATATGCTAATACATGGGTTTAAACACTCACACACGCTAACATACGGGTTTAAACGCTCACACATATGCTAACATGCTAATATACGGGTTCACTCACACGTATGCTAACATGCTAACATACGGGTTCGCTCACACATATGCTAACATGCTAACATACGCATTTAAATGCTCATTCGTCCTGAATGCTGCCACTCATCCACACATGAGAATGTGCAACAAAACAAGTGATTCAAACTTTGTTGTGTAACAAAAGACAGGGAGACCATGGAGGAGATCGTCCTGGAGACAGGGATTACAGTTGTGATTGTTGCTGCCATCGTTACTCTTTACATTCATAATTCGCGCAAAGGCCCTGACAAACTTCAAGGGAAATAGAAGAACAAAGAAATGTGATGTTATTTTGAACAAAATCAGGCCAAAACAAAATTAATTTTGAGTTAGTTCCTGGAGTTTTCCGGGAAACACCTTCGAACTCCCATTGGTCCAGGGCAATGATGTAACAGGTGGGTGTGGCTTTAAGGCTCCGCCTTCTTTGAGGTGTGAATCTTCTCCGGTTCATTTCTTCTGTTCGGTCGGTCGAGGTCAGACGCGAGTAAAACATGAACACACTGAGAGCCGCTTTATAGCACAAACTGAAGTTCGATAACAGTATATCAATGCAAAGGAATTTCCAACTTCTTTTTATCCCTAAACGAAGAATAAAACACTTCATAGTGAGCATATCAGGGCCTTAACATGGGTTTATACATTCATTAAAAAAAAGATATTTTGAAGAATGCTGGTAACCAAATGATTCACTTGATAAAGAAAACACAGAGGAGTGCCTTACACCTTCACATGTGTGAATCACAACCACTGAGTCTGAACTCACTCGTTTTCTTCCATTCTTTAAAATGGACTGCATGATTTTCCCAAACCAGTTGAGCGCAAACAATTTGACCGGTCAACTCAACCACAGAGTCACCGGTCAGGAAAAGCCATGATGGATGTGATCATACAGTAACGCTCGCTCTATCAGGATGTGCTGCTCGGAGCTTTAGGGATAGGGTTAGTATCGTGAGCGACATGAGCGATGATGACCTCTTAAGGATGGGTTAGGGTTAGGGTTAGGGTTAGTGCTGACCCGGGCTGCATTTCCCAAAAGCAAATCTGTTCGCAAGTTCTGTGGTCACCAACAGAGATCAATGGAACTTAAGATCATAGTTGGCATCAATGCTTTTGGGAAACGCAGCACTGGATGGAGGAAAAGTCATGCAAGTGGACTAGGCTATATTAGTGCACTAGTATATAATAGTGAATAAGGGTTTAGAGCACGTTCCACAGATCAAACTCGCTCAGGTGTTTTTTTATTTGGGTTGGTCTAATGTCTAATTAAAGGGATAGTTCATCCAAAAATGAAAATCACCCCATGATTTACTCTCCGTCAACTCATCCTTATTTCAGACGAATACAATCAGAGTTATATTAAAAAATGTCCTGGCTCTTCCAAGCTTTATAATGGCAGTGAATGGCTGTTTCTGTTTTGAAGTCCATAAAAGTGCATCTATCCATCATAAAAGTGCATCCATCCATCATAAAAGTGCATCTATCCATGATTATGATGGATAGATGCACTTTTATGATAAATAGATGCACTTTTATGATGGATAGATGCACTTTTATGATAAATAGATGCACTTTTATGATGGATAGATGCACTTTTATGATGGATAGATGCACTTTTATGGGCTTCAAAACAGAAGCCATTCACTGCCATTATAAAGCTTGGAAGAGCCAGGACATTTATTAATATAACTCTAATTGTGTTCGTCTGAAAGAAGGATGTCATACACACCTAGGATGAGTTGAGGGAGAGTAAATCATTCATGGGGTGATTTTCATTTTTTGGGGGTTAACGATGCCTTTAATTGAAATCATAACACTTACGCGATTTAACAACTCCTTAAAAGTTTAACAAAAATCCATTCAAGCGCGTAGGGTTCTCTGCTGAAGCGTTATTTCTAAGATCGCTGGTTTCAGGCCGGATCTGTCCGTTCAGCAGGAACTACACCTGTGAGTGTCCGCGCATGCGCAGAAGCTGCTGGCGCGTCACCTTGAGCTGTTCACCTGAGCGTCCGGCTCTGCGCGCGAGCGGCACTCGAGTCAAGGCTGGGCCGCTGTGTTTGCATCATGGCAAACACTCAAATCATGTTGCTATGAAGTGGGCTATATAAATGCAAATTGTATTGGAGATCTATTAGAGGTCTTGGAAAGAGAGTCGTATGTAAATGTCCCATAAGAGCAAAGCACCGAGCCCGAGCCGATTACCGGAGGAGAAAGCCAGCGCCTCGCGCTAAATCATGGTGAACAAGGTGAGAACTCTGGAAATTGAATAGTGAGCCGGTGCGTTTTGATTTATTGTAAATGCAAGAAAGATGCAAAGGTGCAAAACAGCAGCAGAACTGCCGGGAAAAGAGTCTGGCACTGAGGGATAGTTTTGGGATATGAGAACAGTCCGATCACTGATCACACATGGACAATGAATCTGATTGCTGTAATAGATCTATTATTGTAAGTCATATAATGTGCTGCTATGAAAGTGATTTCCCTTCAGAAGAGCCGCCAGTGAACGCTGGGAAACGGCTCCATCTAGTGTTCATCATGAAGAACTGCAGCTTCAGATCCAGACCAACACAAAGAGACACTGGAGATTTACATCAAACCTGTTTATTACTAAAAACAGCAGAGACTGTGGTCATCAGCGGCCAGACGAGACCATCACAGTGAAACCTGGACTATAAACACTTCTCAACGAATAAATACTGTCCTTGAGCTTCCATCAATAAACACAGCTGGAGCTCCGCTGGAGAACACGGAGAACTTCACTAGTGATAATCATGATGACATACTCATCAATCATGAAGTCAAAACTATGAGATGAGAAAGTTGAAATTATGAAACACTAAGATTAAAGTCATACTTATGATAAAAACATTTGAAACTGAGATAATAAAGTTAGCCTAATAATAATGTTGAAATTCTCATTTTTTCTCCATTTCAACTTTTAAATTGTCAATTTTTAAGTCAAATTTTCAACTTTTCATCTCATAATTATGACTTAGTATGTCATAGTTTTGACTTATGTCATAATTATGATTTACAAAAGCATTATTTTTTATCTTATGTTGCAGAGACGGACCTCCTGTCAGGATAGAGACACTGCTGATACGAGTGTGTGTGTGTGTGTGTATGAGTGTGTGAGTGTGTGAGTGTGTGTGTGTGTGAGAGTGTGAGTGAGTGTGTGTGTGTGTGTGTGTGTGTGTGTGTGTGTGAGTGAGTGAGTGAGTGTGTGTGTGTGTTTGTGTGAGAGTGTGTGTGTGAGTGTGTATGAGTGTTTGTGTGTGAGTGTGTCTGTGTGTGTATGCGAGAGTGAGTGTGTGTGAGTGTGTGTGTGTGTGAGTGAGTGAGTGAGTGTGTGTGAGAGTGTGTGTGAGAGTGTGTGAGAGTGTGTGAGTGTGTATGAGTGTGTGTGTGTGTGTGTGTGTGTGTGTGTGTGTGTGTGTGTGTGTGTGTGTGAGTGAGTGAGTGAGTGAGTGTGTGTGTGTTTGTGTGAGAGTGTGTGTGTGAGTGAGTGAGTGTGTGTGAGAGTGAGTGTGTGAGTGTGAGTGTGTGTGTGTGTGTGTGAGTGAGTGAGTGTGTGTGTGAGAGTGTGTGAGAGTGTGTGTGAGAGTGTGTGTGTGAGTGTGTGTGTGTGTGAGTGTGTGTGTGAGTGTGTGTGTGTGTGTGTGTGAGTGAGTGTGTGTGTGTGTGTGAGTGTGTATGAGTGTTTGTGTGTGAGTGTGTCTGTGTGTGTGTGTGTGTGTGTGAGAGAGTGAGAGTGTGTGTGTGTGTGTGTGTATGAGTGTGTGTGAGTGTGTATGAGTGTGTGTGAGTGTGTGTGTGTGTGTGTGTGTGTGTGTGAGTGTGTGTGTGAGTGAGTGAGTGTGTGTGTGTGAGTGAGTGAGTGAGTGTGTGTGAGAGTGTGTGTGAGAGTGTGTGTGAGTGTGTGTGTGTGTGTGTGAGAGTGAGTGTGTGTGTGTGTGCGTGTATGAGTGTGTGTGAGAGTGAGTGTGTGTATGAGTGCGTGTGAGAGTGCGTGTAAGTGTGTGTGTGTGAGAGTGTGTATGAGTGTGTGTGTGTGTGAGTGTGTGTGTGTGCACGTGTGAGTGAGGAAGTGTGTGTGCGTGCGTGTGTGTGTACCTGAACCCCCTCTGCTGTGAGAGCGGAGCAGGTCGGATCTGCTGTTTCCGGTCTCGTATGGTGTGCAGGTTCAGGCTCTCTGCGATCTCCGCCGCCGTCATCATGTCTTGTTTGCTGGCAAAGATCAGCAGAGGCACATGCTCAGTTTCTCCTCATCGAGCAGCTCCTGAAGATGTGTGAGCGTTTGACAGAAACTCAGACAGAAAGCGTCTTCACCAAGAATCTTCTCACCAGTATCAGACTCGATGTTCTGCTACGCTCTCTTCTCATGTTCTCTGATACAGATCCATGTAGGCTTGTATTTTTCATGCCTCACAATATGTGCTCATATTCAATGACATGTAAATGACAGCTTACTGTCGGCTGATAAACCATCTGTGGCTAAAACAAGCATCTGCTCAGTGTATAACACACTATAATGAGTGCCCACCTGTGCCGTCTCATCGAAGCGCTTTCTGCCTGAGCTGTCAATCACATAAATCTGTAAGAGATCAACAGACGTTAGCAGAAGTTAATAATGTCTGAGGGAAATAATACTGAATGAATTATATTCACTTAAAGTCATCACGAAACAACATTCGTAACCCATTTCACTTCCGCAGTGATACAGTGATGAGGTACGAACACCAGCGGCAGCGGATCCGTCTGATCCCGGAGCTCATCCCAAATCCTTCCTCACATGATATTTATTACATTAAAGGTGTATAGCGACATCATAGAAATAGGTGTAAATTATACTCAAAAATTAAACTGAAGTGAAAGTATGGATACTGAGTGAAGATTTAACTCAATTAAAAGCCAAAAACATACTTAAGTGAAAGTAAAATGTAACCTAGCAAAAATAAACACGAGATGGAATGTTCTTGTTTAAGCATTTTGAACCATTTTCTATAATGTCTATTTTAATATAATTACAATAATACATACACTATATTGCCAAAAGTTTTGGGACGCCTGCCTTTACATGCACATGAACTTTAATGCCATCCCATTCTTAATCCGTAGGGTTTAATATGGAGTTGGCCCACCCTTTGCAGCTCTAACAGCTTCAACTCTTCTGGGAAGGCTTTCCACAAGGTTTAGGAGTGTGTTTATGGGAATTTTTGACCATTCTTCTAGAAGCGCATTTGTGAGGTCAGGCACTGATGTTGGACGAGAAGGCCTGGCTCGCAGTCTCCGCTCTAATTCATCCCAAAGGTGTTCTATCGGGTTGAGGTCAGGACTCTGTGCAGGCCAGTCAAGTTCCTCCACACCAAACTCGCTCATCCATGTCTTTATGGACCGACGCTTTGTGCACTGGTGCGCAGTCATGTTGGGACAGGAAGGGGCCGTCCCCAAGCTGTTCCCACAAAGTTGGGAGCATGAAATTGTCCAAAATGTCTTGGTCTTCAGCATTAAGAGTTCCTTTCACTGGAACTAAGGGGCCAAGCCCAACCCCTGAAAAACAACCCTACACCATAATCCCCCCTCCACCAAACTTTACACTTGGCACAATGCAGTCAGACTCGTCCATGGGATTGGCAGACAGAGAAGCGTGATTGGTCACTCCAGAGAACACGTCTCCACTGCTCTAGAGTCCAGTGGCGGCGTGCTTTACCCCACTGCATCCCATGCTTTGCATTGCACTTGGTGATGTAAGGCTTGGATGAGCTGCTCGGCCATGGAAACCCATTCCATGAAGCTCTCTACACACTGTTCTTGAGCTCATCTGAAGGCCACAGAAGTTTGGAGGTCTGTAGCTATTGACTCTGCAGAAAGTTGGTGACTTCTGCGCACTGTGACCCTCAGCATGCGCTGACCCCGCTCTGTGATTTTACGTGGCCTATCACTTCGTGGCTGAGTTGCTGTTGTTCCCAATTGCTTCCACTTTGTTATAACCCCACTAACAGTTGAGCGTGGAATATTTAGTAGTGAGGAAATGTCAGGAATGGACTTATTGCACAGGTGGCAACCTATCACGGTACCACGCTTGAGTTCACTGAGCTCCTGAGAGCGACCCATTCTTTCACAAATGTTTGTAGAAGCGTCTGCATGCCTAGTGCTTGATTTATACACCTGTGGCCATGAAGTGATTGAACACCTGAATTCAGTGATTTGGAGGGGCGTCCCAATACTTGTGGCAATATAGTGTATTTTGGCCTTGTGTGATTGGACCGTTCTCCACTGTGAAGTAGGCACAATATCTTCCGAGATGAAAGTCAATTCGGTTTTATCATTACAAAAAACCCATTTACAAAGGCATTCAAATGAAGAAAAATATAAGGATCATGGAGCGTGGATGGAGTCGGCTAGCTGGATGCGATGTAAGTCATGCATTTCATTGTTTTCCCTGTTTGCTATTTCACAGTCCTGTCACCGAGGCATTGTGGGAAATGACAGAGAAGGACAATGAAACAATGAGTTTAACTTTAGCCCATCATCAGGGCTTGTGTAAATGATATAGTTATACAAGGGACATGTCTCTTTTCAAATAAAATAGTCTTTAAGTGTCTCTTTGTGGAAGTATTATTATTAGTGCTGTCAAATCGATTAATCGCATCCAAAATAAAAGTTAGTGTTTACATAATATATGTGTGTGTACTAGTGTTGCACGATATACCGGTACTAGAAAAGTATCGCGATACCCTGCTATTAAAAACGGTACGATATAAAATTTCATTAGCACCGGTACTTTAAGAAGGACAGCAGTATTTCTTAATTTGCGTCGATGTGTTACAGCGTTCACTAAACAATGAAGCAGAAGAGTTAAATATATAGGTGCAGCGCATGACAAATTACGCAACAGATGCATGCATGAGAAGATAAAGCGCGGCCGGACTCTGACCTGAAGCGCGCGCACACGCCTTTCAGACAACATGCGATCGCGATTCAGTGCTCTTTCGCGGATTATTGGGGTTGAATGGTCAAAAATATTTAAAAATGCACATCCTGGCGAGTATTCAGGTAAACACTGTAGGGTACAGTGGGGAGAACAAGTATTTGATACACTGCCGATTTTGCAGGTTTGCCCACTTACAAAGCATGTAGAGGTCTGTAATTTTTATCATAGGTACTCTTCAACTGTGAGAGACGGAATCTAAAACAAAAATCCAGAAAATCACATTATATGATTTTTAAGTAATTAATTTGCATTTTATTGCATGACATAAGTATTTGATCACCTACCAACCAGTAAGAATTCCGGCTCTCACAGACCTGTTAGTTTTTCTTTAAGAAGCCCTCCTGTTCTCCACTCATTACCTGTATTAACTGCACCTGTTTGAACTCGTTACCTGTATAAAAGACACCTGTCCACACACTCAATCAAACAGACTCCAACCTCTCCACAATGTCCAAGACCAGAGAGCTGTGTAAGGACATCAGGGATAAAATTGTAGACCTGCACAAGGCTGGGATGGGCTACAGGACAATAGGCAAGCAGCTTGGTGAGAAGGCAACAACTGTTGGCGCAATTATTAGAAAATGGAAGAAGTTCAAGATGACGGTCAATCTCCCTCGGTCTGGGGCACCATGCAAGATCTCACCTCGTGGGGCATCAATGATCATGAGGAAGGTGAGGGATCAGCCCAGAACTACACGGCAGGACCTGGTCAATGACCTGAAGAGAGCTGGGACCACAGTCTCAAAGAAAACCATTAGTAACACACTACGCCGTCATGGATTA
Organism: Coreius guichenoti; assembly: GCA_039654105.1. NCBI lineage: Eukaryota > Metazoa > Chordata > Actinopteri > Cypriniformes > Gobionidae > Coreius > Coreius guichenoti. Next base: position 54,483,609 of record CM077169.1, on the reverse strand, counting down.
AAATCCTGCAGCGCACGCAAGGTCCCCCTGCTCAAGCCAGCGCATGTCCAGGCCCGTCTGAAGTTTGCCAATGACCATCTGGATGATCCAGAGGAGGAATGGGAGAAGGTCATGTGGTCTGATGAGACAAAAGTAGCTTTTTGGTCTAAACTCCACTCGCCGTGTTTGGAGGAAGAAGAAGGATGAGTACAACCCCAAGAACACCATCCCAACCGTAAAGCATGGAGGTGGAAACATCATTCTTTGGGGATGCTTTTCTGCAAAGGGGACAGGACGACTGCACCGTATTGAGGGGAGGATGGATGGGGCCATGTATCACGAGATCTTGGCCAACAACCTCCTTCCCTCAGTAAGAGCATTGAAGATGGGTCGTGGCTGGGTCTTCCAGCATGACAACGACCCGAAACACACAGCCAGGGCAACTAAGGAGTGGCTCTGTAAGAAGCATCTCAAGGTCCTGGAGTGGCCTAGCCAGTCTCCAGACCTGAACCCAATAGAAAATCTTTGGAGGGAGCTGAAAGTCCGTATTGCCCAGCGACAGCCTCGAAACCTGAAGGATCTGGAGAAGGTCTGTATGGAGGAGTGGGCCAAAATCCCTGCTGCAGTGTGTGCAAACCTGGTCAAGAACTACAGGAAACGTATGATCTCTGTAATTGCAAACAAAGGTTTCTGTACCAAATATTAAGTTCTGCTTTTCTGATGTATCAAATACTTATGTCATGCAATAAAATGCAAATTAATTACTTAAAAATCATACAATGTGATTTTCTGGATTTTTGTTTTAGATTCCGTCTCTCACAGTTGAAGAGTACCTATGATAAAAATTACAGACTTCTACATGCTTTGTAAGTGGGCAAACCTGCAAAATCGGCAGTGTATCAAATACTTGTTCTCCCCACTGTATGTCTTTGGTGAACGTATACAGTTGAGGTAATTGGATCCGTGCAGGTCCTAAGCCGGACCTAATATTCTGTGTGATTAATAGAAAAATCACCCCATGCTTGACTGAATAACTTTAATATATTTATTAAGAATCAGTGTATAGTTAATTTATAGAGTGAAGGCTATGCAGTTTTTTTTTTTACATTTAATTATTTCATTTCTTTCTTGAATGCTGCTGTTAAATAGACCTACTGTAGCTGAAAAATAAAACACTGTTTTTGTCATATTGTTTGTAATTTGCATTTTTGCTTATTTTTAAAAACAAAGATACAATTAAAATGAAATATCTATATTGTAATTATAAAATTAGCCTACATTTAAAAATATGAAATTACCCGTATCATGAAATAAGATTTAGGTCATCCCAACCTGTTCAGAAGTGAAAGGTTAGCGAATGTTAACATGATTGATAATGTGATCGTTGCAAACATCTCTAAGGATGTTCACACTGGCATGCAATTATTATTGCAATAAGAGGAGGGAATGGTCAAAAGCAGGGCAGAAACATGCTGGCTAAGTGAGTTTTTAATTTAAAAAATATATAAAACCATGAATAGTAAGTTCTGTCATATTATTCAATTACTTTTACTGTTTTTTGTTTGTTTGTTTGTTTTCTGTGGTATCGATTCAGTATCATATCGAGGTATTTTAGTCTGGTATCGTATCGAAGTCATAATTTTGGTATCGTGACAACACTAGTGTGTACTGTGTATAATTATTATATATTTAAATACACACTCATTCATGTATATATTTAAGAAATATTTGCATGCATATACTGTATATATATATTTATATAATTTATATTATATATATTTTATATAAATATAAGAAATGTTTCTTAAAAATATAAATGCATGTGTGTGTATTTAAATATACATAATAATTATACACAGTACACACATATATTATGTAAACACTAACTTTTATTTTGGATGCGATTAATCAATTTGACAGCACTAATTATTATATGTACTATATTAAAATAGACAAATAATATAGTGTCTCTTTTTCAAATGGAATACATTCAATCATATCTGGCAACTTGACAAATATGTTATCAATATCATTAGGATTAAAATTAAGATAAAGTAAATGAATGGTATGGTAACACTTTAGTATGGGGAACACATTCACTATTAACTACGACTTTGCCTCAATAAGCTCCTAATTTACTGCTTATTAATAGTCAGGTAGTGGTTATGTTAGGGTTAGGGTTAGGTTAGTATAGGGTGGATTAAGGGATGTGGAATATGGTCATGCATTAATATGTGCTTTATATGCTAATAAACAGCCAATATGCAAGCTAATATGCAACTAGTTAAAAGTGAGAATTGTTCCCCATACTTTTTTGTATTTTGGAGATCACAGTTTTTTGCAAACTTATTATATTGGGCTATATTAAACTATAATGAATTTATAAGCATTTTTTACTACAGGTAAATTTACTGAACAGTTTTCACAGTCTTTAAACTGAGCTCAGTTTGTCCAGATCTGAAAGGATCGGCTCCCTCTGGTGGACAACATTAGTATTATTGCCTTCATCTCTGAATCACATTATATAAATGGCTGATAATTTTTTTGAATAATTACAATTTTTTAAATGACCCCTTTATTACTGATAATATACCCACGTCAAACTCAGATTCACTGATTCGTGGAACCTTATTCCATGCTTTAACAGTTGAATTTTCAACTTCCGTTGTTTAGCGACACAGTAATGATGCATTAATATATCACTTGTTCAATGATTATTTAACAATCACATTCAGTCCTGCGTTAACAGTGTGATTCTGTTTGTTTGTTTACTTCAAATACATTTTTCCAAAGATGGTTTCTGTCATTTTAGGCAGTTTTTATCACGCTGATGTTAGTTCAAGTGTTCGTTCTTTAAATAAGTTTGGTTTTAGTTATTATTCTTCAATGGAAGAGAGTGAAGGTGCGTCGTCCTTTTTTACAGTCTATGGGCTGTACTGGGAAAACTGTAATCACACACATCAAAGAGTTTGATCAGATATGAGAAATGAAGGCTAATGCGCACAAGGAGATCTGTGTTCTCAAAGAAGTTCCTCCAGTAGGGCCGGATCTTCCGCTGTCCGCCGATGTCCCACACGTTCAGCGTGAACCCTTGAGACTGGACGCTCTTGATGTCGAAGCCCTGGTGAGAGACATCGGTGTGTTGAGAAGGGTGTGGACGGAGAGTCTGGTCAGATTCGCTCTGACTGACCTGTGTGGGAGTGATGTGGCTGATGTCCTCAGACGCTTCAGAGCCGCAGTTTTGCCGGCATTATCCAAACCCAGCAGGAGGATCCACACACACACACACACACACACAGACACACAGACATACACACACACACACACACACACACACACACAGACATACACACACACACACACACAGACACACACACACACACACACACACAGACATACACACACACAGAGACACACACACACACACACACACACACACACTAACCCTACCCCTAAACCTACCCATCACACAAAACTTTCTGCATTTTTACATTTTCAAAAGAACTCATTCTGTGTGATTTATAAGCTTTTGTACCCATGAGGACCTCAATTTAGGTCCCACAGTGACACGAGTCCCCATGAGTGTGTGTGCATTCAGGTTGAAGTCCCCAAAGGGATAGAAAAACGTCCACACACACACACACACACAGACACAAACATACACACACACACACACAGACACAGACATACACACACACACACACAGACAGACACACAAACACATACACACACAGACATACATACACACACAGACACACACACACAGACATACACACACAGACACACACACACACATACACACAGACAGACAGACACACTCACACACACACACTCACACACACAAAGACAGACACACACAGACAGAGACACACACACACACACACACAGAGACACACACACAGAGACACACACACACACAGGGGAATTAATTACAGCTGCAATTACATGCAGGTATTTTTTTTAAATGGTAAAATGTAAAAACATGTTTGTACACAGATCTAGCACTGCCTTGACCAGAGGAGCTTCTGAACCAATCACACGAGACTCTGATCGGATGAACCAATCACGCGAGACTCTGATCAGCTGAACCAATCACGCGAGACTCTGATCTGATGAACCAATCACGCGAGACTCTGATCTGATGAACCAATCACACGAGACTCTGATCGGATGAACCAATCACGCGAGACTCTGATCAGCTGAACCAATCACGCGAGACTCTGATCTGATGAACCAATCACGCGAGACTCTGATGGGATGAACCAATCACGTGAGACTCTGATCAGCTGAACCAATCACACGAGACTCTGATCTGATGAACCAATCACGCGAGACTCTGATCTGATGAACCAATCACGGGAGACTCTGATCTGATTAACCAATCACACTAAACTCTGATCGATTGAGCCAATCACACGAGACTCTGATCGATTGAACCAATCACACGAGACTCTGATCAGATGAACCAATCACGTGAGACTCTGATCTGATGAACCAATCACACGAGACTCTGATCTGATGAACCAATCACGTGAGACTCTGATCTGATGAACC
>CM077169.1:54449076-54464076 GCA_039654105.1 Coreius guichenoti | reverse complement strand
CCATCTATAACACTTTGAATAATCACTTCTAAAATGATGTTTAAATGATGTTTGCGTTTTCACTTTGAGGAGTGTGTGTGCGCTTCAGACGATCAATGCAATCAGTCACAGATCTAATCGTAAGAGAGCGTCTCAACGTGACGATTCCCGAACTGTAAAGGGTTAGTTGTGCGTTTGCTCTCGTGTTGTTCCCTACAGTAAACCTGTTCCTCGTGTCTCTTCAGAAGGCTTGGGTTTGGATTAGACACTTGATTATTTTTACGATGCCTTTATGACATTTTTTGGATCTTATAGTTTGAGAGGAATGGACTTTAAATGGAGGGACAGAAATCTCAGGTTTCATAAAGAATATCTTCATTTGTGTTTGGAAGTTAAACGACATGAGGGCGAGCACATGATGACAGAATGAAACCTTATAAATACAGTAAAGCTGAGCCCGGGATAAAACTGGGATCTACTGTCAGCATTCAGCAAATATGCTTATATAAAGTCTTTGAATATTTAATAAACATCATTTCTCAAAGCTTGCAGTCGAGTCGAGCTGTGAGATCTTCTGCATGAGTGTGTGTGTTACAGACACTACGGCTTCACTGGAGAACTAACCCTTGATTTCACGCTGTGCTGTATGAGGAAATATGATTCCCACGCTCGTATTTTATATTAGTAAATGTCATGTCAGGAATGTGTACCATTTTTAAATGAAATGTGTGACATCAGTTGGATCTGTGCGTCTCCGTCTCTTCCAGGCTTCTGGACGGACTGTAAGCTGCCCGACTATGAGGAGGTGGTGGCCCACCCGCCGACGCCCCCCCCGCCCTACTCAGAGTCTCCTCCGGACGGCCCGCAGCCGCCCGCGCCGGACGAGCAGGAGCCCAGCGGCCGCCGCAGACACGTGACGGGCGACTCGGGCATCGAGGTGTGTGTGTGCCGGCTGGACGAGGCCGAGGGTTCGGGGCCGGAGGAGGGCGACGTGTGTCAGGGAGCGGCCGGCGGATGCTGCTCCAGCGCCGGGAAGGATGTTCCGGCCGAACCTGCCACCGAGCGCCTGGTGTGACGCCAGCCCATCACGGATGAACTGAACAGCTTGTGTCCGTTTCCCAGCATCCCTCGCACTTGCCTCCGCTCGACTCAGACTGAGCCAATGATCCACTGCTTGTTTTCCGCCGCGACTGCGGCCCCAGAGCGACAGAGGAGCAACACACACACACACACACACACACACACACACAGAGTTTAAAGGGTGTGTGTGTTTTCATATGTTTGTGTGCCTGAAAATCCCATGAGCGCTGAGAGAGCAGATAAACACTGTCAGCTGATCGTCTCATATCTGGAGGACTGTGGCCTTTCCCATCTCACACTGCTACTGTAAACCTGTGTGTGTGTGTGTGTGTGTGTGTGTGTGTGTGTGAGCGAGCAGCAGGACGCAGCATCCCGTGTCAGTGACATCAGCAGCGTCACATGACTCGGCCGTTATGATTTAGGTTCATTAGTGAAGCACAAACACAGCTGTGTGTGGTAGAGGCTGATAGTTGCATGATGGTTAGGTCGTGAATCACTCGATGTTTACCTGCATTAAGGGCTAAATCAGTCTGTCTTTCAGAACGTGTGCGGCTGTTCTCACGCCTGTTTCCCATCATCCCTCTGAACCCTTGTTTGTTTCCTGTGTTGCACTGAAGGACGCTGTCGTCCTCACATTTCTCCGACGCATTTCCTGCAAAGTTTACAGATTCTGTGCCTTTTCCCGCTGGAGAACCAGACTAACTAACTAGGCTATGCAAAACCCGAGGAGTGGCGGCGTCAGCGATACCGCTCATGTTCCCGCTGATCCGGCGACAGCCTTCATCATGGACTGATTTCTTCACCGGACTCTCATTACCGCGACTGAAAGCCGTGACGCTTGTTTCTTAGTTTGTGTACTAACTCAATAACTGTTCATGAACGCCTCTGTTTCAGATGGACTCATCCAGGGACTGTTTTAGCTGAAATCTGAGGCGATGATTTCTTCTGTTCAGATGTGTGTCTAATAATAAGTGACGTTTAATATCGAGCCAAATCACAGCGCCAGCTCTTCTGTAAAGCACGTCGAGCTGTTTTGACTTCATACTCATTTATAATAGAGCTGAAGTGTGTAACGTACATCTGAGCGTCCGTCAGGTTTTCTGATTGCAGGTGATGATGATGAAGATGCTCACAGAACTACAGGCGTGTTCGATCTGTAGTTGCAGCACTGACAGCCGTGTGGCGTTTCTACTGACGTGTTATTTAGTAAGACGTCTGCTGTGTCTCTATAGTCATTTGTATTTTATTTTTGTAATAAAAACAATAAACCAGCTTTGGCAGTCAGCCGTCTGTCTGTGTTTCTGATGTTCATGCATTGATGATTATTATTAGGGAAGCTGTAATGTGTAAAATAAACCAGGCCGTTCATGACCAGTGCATCACCAATAATCCTGCACAATCCCTCATCTGACGTACAGGGATCTTCTCACGCACTATCATACTACAAACCCTATTCCAAAAAAGTTGGGACACTTTACAAATTGTGAATAAAAAAGGAATGCAATAATTTACAAATCTCATAAACTTATATTTTATTCACAATAGAATATAGATAACATATCAAATGTTGAAAGTGAGACATTTTGAAATGTCATGCCAAATATTGGCTCATTTTGGATTTCATGAGAGCTACACATTCCAAAAAAGTTGGGACAGGTAGCAATAAGAGGCCGGAAAAGTTAAATGTACATATAAGGAACAGCTGGAGGACCAATTTGCAACTTATTAGGTCAATTGGCAACATGATTGGGTATAAAAAGAGCCTCTCAGAGTGGCAGTGTCTCTCAGAAGTCAAGATGGGCAGAGGATCACCAATTCCCCCAATGCTGCGGCGAAAAATAGTGGAGCAATATCAGAAAGGAGTTTCTCAGAGAAAAATTGCAAAGAGTTTGAAGTTATCATCATCTACAGTGCATAATATCATCCAAAGATTCAGAGAATCTGGAACAATCTCTGTGCGTAAGGGTCAAGGCCGGAAAACCATACTGGATGCCCGTGATCTTCGGGCCCTTAGACGGCACTGCATCACATACAGGAATGCTACTGTAATGGAAGTCACAACATGGGCTCAGGAATACTTCCAGAAAACATTGTCGGTGAACACAATCCACCGTGCCATTCGTCGTTGCCGGCTAAAACTCTATAGGTCAAAAAAGAAGCCATATCTAAACATGATCCAGAAGCGCAGGCGTTTTCTCTGGGCCAAGCCTCATTTAAAATGGACTGTGGCAAAGTGGAAAACTGTTCTGTGGTCAGACGAATCAAAATTTGAAGTTCTTTTTGGAAAACTGGGACGCCATGTCATCCGGACTAAAGAGGACAAGGACAACCCAAGTTGTCATCAGCGCTCAGTTCAGAAGCCTGCATCTCTGATGGTATGGGGTTGCATGAGTGTGTGTGGCATGGGCAGCTTACACATCTGGAAAGGCACCATCAATGCTGAAAGGTATATCCAAGTTCTAGAACAACATATGCTCCCATCCAGACGTCGTCTCTTTCAGGGAAGACCTTGCATTTTCCAACATGACAATGCCAGACCACATACTGCATCAGTTACAACATCATGGCTGCGTAGAAGAAGGATCCGGGTACTGAAATGGCCAGCCTGCAGTCCAGATCTTTCACCCATAGAAAACATTTGGTGCATCATAAAGAGGAAGATGCGACAAAGAAGACCTAAGACAGTTGAGCAACTAGAAGCCTGTATTAGACAAGAATGGGACAACATTCCTATTCCTGAACTTGAGCAACTTGTCTCCTCAGTCCCCAGACGTTTGCAGACTGTTATAAAAAGAAGAGGGGATGCCACACAGTGGTAAACATGGCCTTGTCCCAACTTTTTTGAGATGTGTTGATCCCATGAAATTTAAAAAATCAACTTATTTTTCCCTTAAAATGATACATTTTCTCAGTTTAAACATTTGATATGTCATCTATGTTGTATTCTGAATAAAATATTGAAATTTGAAACTTCCACATCATTGCATTCTGTTTTTATTCACAATTTGTACAGTGTCCCAACTTTTTTGGAATCGGGTTTGTATTAACATGTTTTAAATTATCGACCACATTCTTCGGAATAGACTCAAATTATGTTGGCATTAGTGGAATTTCATTGGCATGGTTTAAATCATACTTATCTGACCGTTATCAGTTTGTAGCAGTAAATGAAGAGATGTCACACCGATCACAAGTTCAGTATGGAGTACCGCAGGGCTCAGTGCTAGGACCGTTGCTTTTCACCCTGTACATGCCACTGGGAGATATTATTAGGAAGCATGGCGTTAGTTTTCATTGTTACGCTGTTAGGGTTAGTCCTTCACGTCTATTGCAATCTCACAATTCTAGCCAGTTGATAATACCTAGAATATCAAAATCAACAGAGTGGCTGTATAGATCAAATGAACAAATGTAATAATTGATGATCTTTCCAATGGAACTGAATCAACACTGAACTGACTTCAGCTGAACAATGACACTGTGTTCTTCTAGAGCGGCTTTGAAACGATCTGTGTTGTATAAAGCGCTATAGAAATAAAGTTGACGACTTCTCTTGCAGAAAAGCAGAGGTGATGCTGAGCTGCTGCCGTCCGTCGTCTGTGCTCTTTAATTCAGGGAAACGAGACCATAATTAAACACAAACCTGATAATGCACCATCTTCACAGAGGAAGAGCTGTGCGCTCACTATCATCTTGGAATATAGAGAAGAGAGAGAGACAGTTGTAGTGGATTAAACAAGTGATTCATAATAATACATGAACTATATATATATATATATATATATATATATATATACACCGATCAGGCATAACATTATGACAGGTGAAGTGAATAACACTGATGATCTCTTCATCACGGCACCTGTTAGTGGGTGGGATATATTAGGCAGCAAGTGAACATTTTGTCCTCAAAGTTGATGTGTTAGAAGCAGGAAAAATGGGCAAGCGTAAGGATTTGAGCGAGTTTGACAAGGGCCAAATTATGATGGCTAGACGACTGGGTCAGAGCATCTCCAAAACTGCAGCTCTTGTGGGGTGTTCCCGGTCTGCAGTGGTCAGTATCTATCAAAAGTGCTCCAAGGAAGGAACAGTGGAGAACCGGAGACAGGGTCATGGGCGGCCAAGGCTCATTGATGCACGTGGGGAGCGAAGGCTGGCCCGTGTGGTCCGATCAAACAGACGAGCTACTGGAGCTCAAATTGCTCAAGAAGTTAATGCTGGTTCTGATAGAAAGGTGTCAGAATACACAGTGCATCGCAGTTTGTTGCGTATGGGGCTGCATAGCCGCAGACCAGTCAGGGTGCCCATGCTGACCCCTGTCCACCGCCGAAAGCACCAACAGTGGCACGTGAGCATCAGAACTGGACCACGGAGCAATGGAAGAAGGTGGCCTGGTCTGATGAATCACGTTTTCTTTTACATCACGTGGATGGCCGGGTGCGTGTGTGTGGCTTACCTGGGGAACACATGGCACCAGGATGCACTATGGAAACTGGGAAATGTTCTGCTGGGAAACCTTGGGTCCTGCCATCCATGTGGATGTTACTTTGACACGTACCACCTACCTAAGCATTGTTGCAGACCATGTACACCCTTTCATGGAAACGGTATTCCCTGGTGGCTGTGGCTCTTTCAGCAGGATAATGCGCCTGCCACAAAGCACAAATGGTTCAGGAATGGTTTGAGGAGCACAACAACGAGTTTGAGGCGTTGACTTGGCCTCCAAATTCCCCAGATCTCAATCCAATCGAGCATCTGTGGGATGTGCTGAACAAACAAGTCCGATCCATGGAGGCCCCACCTCGCAACTTACAGGACTTAAAGGATCTGCTGCTAACATCTTGGTGCCAGATACCACAGCACACCTTCAGGGGTCTAGTGGAGTCCATGCCTCGACGGGTCAGCAAAAGGGGGACCAACACAATACTAGGAAGGTGGTTATAATGTTATGCCTGATTGGTGAGATTATATATATATATATATCTAGAGCAAGTCAGTGCTGAAGGTCTTGAAGTCTGTGTTTTTAACACTACGATGACTGACACATGAGGAAGATTTGATGAAGATCCCATGAGTCTGTAGGACTGACACGCATGAATATAAACACGTGAGTCTGATCTGTCAGATGTGAACGCATCAGAAAACACAATCATCGTGATCCACACACTGCAGAACATGATGCTCTTCCTCAGAGTTTCTGTCTGTTTTCCAGAACAAATATCTAAACATCCTGAAATCAAGACACAGTTACTGGAGAAGCAGAACGACTAAGACTGAAAAATGATCAAAATTAAGTGAATTTATGATTAAAACAAGAAAAAAAAAAATCTCTCAATTGGTTAAGAAAAATAAAATTAATTTAAAGGGAAAACAAGTTTATTTTTCTTCTAGTTTCTTTCGTTGTCTAATAATCCTGGCATTGCATATTACGGATATTGTCGGCTTTTAAGTCTCTGCTAAATGCATAAATATAAAGGTAAATTCAGATGGAAATTTCAAATATGTTTTTATAGATTTTCAACGTTTATTTTTAACTATAAATGTCAGGTACATGAAACACACTGATCCTGAAAATGATCCTTCATTCCATTAGAGACGAGGCTGACGTGCGTCCGATCCTCTGCGTCACGTCACTGACGATACGTTTCTGCGCCGGACTGTTGCGCCGCGGCTGTGAACGAGTCAATAACAGCCGGAGAGAGACGGACATCATCAATAAACACTGATTCTGATTCCATGGGCTCTTCAGATGACAAGATGTTAGACCTTCTGTACAATTCATAAATAAATAATATAAAATTAATAAATATAGCACTGGCTGAGAGAATGAAGGAAGCAGGAGGTGGAGAAAGACATCAGAGACTCGTGATGTCAGTCACACCTTCATCATCATCATCATCATCATCATCATCATCAGCTGCTGCGCTGAAGCCGGATGACAGATCAAGTGTTCGAAGCGTCCCGTCCACATGCTCATCGCTCCAGCGCTTCCGTTCTTCACATTCGGACAGGGAGAGTGTCAGTAGAAGCGTTTGCGGCGGCTCTCGCTCCAGTGTCCGTACAGCACGAGTCCGACCACCGCCAGCAGAAACACGCCCAGCATGGAGAAGAGGACGCAGAAGAAGATGCTGATACTGCTCATGCCCTCCACGTCTGCGTACGCTGAGACACACACACACACACACACAAGAGATGTCATTCTGATGGACTGATACCGATTCTTAAATATAAAGATCTGTGCTTTCAATGTGTGAACAAAGCATAACTAAACTTTATTTGTAGCTTCTGCCATTCAATATCAATAATCTTTGTGCTTTGATACGAAACAGTGTTTGAACCGCCGAAAGACGTCAATAAAACAGCTGGAGAACAATAATACATTTCAATAATTCACATTTACCCTTCAGCTTTAGTTCAGAGAGATACTGTACCTGATATACACCGATCAGGCATAACATTATGACATTTCTAATATTGTGAGAACATTACCCAAAAGCATCACACTGCCTCCGCCGGCTTGCCTTCTTCTCATAGTGCATCCTGGTGCCATGTGTTCCCCAGGTAAGCCACGCACACGCACCCGGCCATCCACGTGATGTAAAAGAAAACGTGATTCATCAGACCAGGCCACCTTCTTCCATTGCTCCGTGGTCCAGTTCTGATGCTCACGTGCCACTGTTGGTGCTTTCGGCGGTGGACAGGGGTCAGCATGGGCACCCTGACTGGTCTGCGGCTATGCAGCCCCATACGCAACAAACTGCGATGCACTGTGTATTCTGACACCTTTCTATCAGAACCAGCATTAACTTCTTGAGCAATTTGAGCTCCAGTAGCTCGTCTGTTTGATCGGACCACACGGGCCAGCCTTCGCTCCCCACGTGCATCAATGAGCCTTGGCCGCCCATGACCCTGTCTCCGGTTCTCCACTGTTCCTTCCTTGGAGCACTTTTGATAGATACTGACCACTGCAGACCGGGAACACCCCACAAGAGCTGCAGTTTTGGAGATGCTCTGACCCAGTCGTCTAGCCATCACAATTTGGCCCTTGTCAAACTCGCTCAAATCCTTACGCTTGCCCATTTTTCCTGCTTCTAACACATCAACTTTGAGGACAAAATGTTCACTTGCTGCCTAATATATCCCACCCACTAACAGGAGCCGTGATGAAGAGATCATCAGTGTTATTCACTTCATCTTGCAGTGGTCATAATGTTATGCCTGATCGGTGTATATCTAATCAAATTGAGATCAGAATCGAACACAAGCTTGTCAGTGGAATGGAGCGGTGACAGACGTGTCGAGCGTCAGCTGATCATCAGCTCATACTCACGTCTCAGCAGCTCCATGTTGTCCACGCTGGGAACCAGGATCTCCTCCGTCTCCTCATCCTCCTGTTTGCTGCGCAGGACGGTCAGCTGGTAGAGCTTCATGGAGATCAGGTCATGGTTATCTGAAACACACACACACAGAGTCTGAGCGCGAGCTGCGTGTGACGGTGAAGCGCTCACACACACGTGTCTCACCGGACAGATCTCCAGTGACGGCTGATGCGCCGAAGTAGAAGCCCTGCGGCAGACGAACGCCGGGGACGTCCAGACAGTCTCTCCACTCGTGCTGCCCATCGATATCCAGCATGATCTGCACACACACACAGGTCAGCTCTTTCTGTGTGTGTGTTTGAGACACATTCATCACGAGGGAAAGTCTGTCTCACCGTGAGTCTGCGGCGCACGTATCTGATGAACAGGAAGCTGTCGTGCTTCAGGTTGCGCACCATGGCATTGCAGCCGCCCACTTCTGAGGGCCGCCCGTCCCGATCGTGATCGTAGCTGATGGTGCCGTTGCCCACCATGGCCAACACGTACGGGAAGATCCGCTAGACAACGACAAGAGACGGCAGTCAACACACGGCGTACAGAGACATCACGATCGAGTCACTGACCCAGCGGTGCGGTTGGTTACCTGCGTGCGCGGCGTGTAACGCTTCCTCTGAGCCTAAAACAGACAAACACAAACACTGAGAGCGTTCACATGTGATGATGCACACTATGGACAGAAGAATCGGCACACAGATGTTATTTACTGAGTTCAGTTTCAGTCAGACACATTGAGTCTCATTCACCAAGCATGCGTATGCACAAAGTTGTGCGTGAAATGTGCATACGAACGATTTTAAGAACAAATCACAATTCACCAAAGATTTCGAATTTACGAAAAAATATAGGAACAACTGAAACCACACGTACGCAAAAAGCACTTACTCTGTATGGCTTTATAATCGTGTTAAGAAGTTATATTTCATCCTAACACGACTATAATTACATTGTCGCCTTTGGCTTTTGGCTTGCTCAGTTGGGGACACTAAATATTCAACTATATTACTGATCCGCCCGCATTGACACTATATGATAATTGAAATGATGACATCACTGTTTTCACCAGAGCGGCTGTACAGCCGAATCAAATTCTGTTGCATTATTTTCCTGTTACCACTGTGAAGCTGCTTTGTAAAAAGCGCTATATAAGTAAAAGTGGTTTGATTTGATTTGAAGTATATTGCATTAATTGTATTATATAATCCATATATAAAATGATATTATTAAATAATACAGTTTAGTTTCATCTTAAATACATTTGATCATATACAGTTAAAGAGTAAGAAAAGCTGCATTATAGCTTCAGCTGCGAGGTTTCTCTGAACAACGCATATATACGCGTGTGTGCAGCTGCTAATGAGAGTCTGTAATCTGGGTCTGTGTAAAAGGTGTTTATTGTGAGAACTGGTGAGAACGGCCCACTTGGCATTGCACGAGGATCGGGCGAGAGCGCGTCTGCGAACAGCGGCACGTTTGACGAGAGTGACGAAAGGCTGTAAGGAAAGCGTGTGTGGAGATGTCCCTTACATGGAGATGTGTGGGTGTGTTTGCGTGTGCGGAAAGCCCTTACATGGAGATGTGTGGGCGTGTTTGTGTGTGTGCGGAAAGCCCTTATATGGAGACGTGTGGGCGTGTTTGCGTGTGCGGAAAGCCCTTATATGGAGACGTGTGGGCGTGTTTGTGTGTGTGCGGAAAGCCCTTATATGGAGACGTGTGGGCGTGTTTGTGTGTGTGCGGAAAGCCCTTATATGGAGACGTGTGGGCGTGTTTGCGTGTGCGGAAAGCCCTTATATGGAGACGTGTGGGCGTGTTTGTGTGTGCGGAAAGCCCTTATATGGAGACGTGTGGGCGTGTCTGCGTGTGCGGAAAGCCCTTATATATAGACGTGTGGGCGTGTTTGCGTGTGCGGAAAGCCCTTACATGGAGATGTGTGGGCGTGTTTGTGTGTGTGCGGAAAGCCCTTATATGGAGACGTGTGGGCGTGTTTGCGTGTGCGGAAAGCCCTTATATGGAGACGTGTGGGCGTGTTTGTGTGTGTGCGGAAAGCCCTTATATGGAGACGTGTGGGCGTGTTTGCGTGTGCGGAAAGCCTTAATATATAGACGTGTGGGCGTGTTTGCGTGTGCGGAAAGCCCTTACATGGAGACGTGTGGGCGTGTTTGTGTGTGTGCGGAAAGCCCTTATATGGAGACGTGTGGGCGTGTTTGCGTGTGCGGAAAGCCCTTATATGGAGACGTGTGGCCGTGTTTGCGTGTGCGGAAAGCCCTTACATGGAGACGTGTGGGCGTGTTTGTGTGTGTACGGAAAGCCCTTATATGGAGACGTGTGGGCGTGTTTGCGTGTGCGGAAAGCCCTTATATGGAGACGTGTGGGCGTGTTTGCTTGTGCGGAAAGCCCTTACATGGAGATGTGTGGGCGTGTTTGTGTGTGTGCGAAAAGCCCTTATATGGAGACGTGTGGGCGTGTTTGCGTGTGCGGAAAGCCCTTATATGGAGACGTGTGGGCGTGTTTGTGTGTGTGCGGAAAGCCCTTATATGGAGACGTGTGGGCGTGTTTGCTTGTGCAGAAAGCCCTTATATGGAGACGTGTGGCCGTGTTTGCGTGTGCGGAAAGCCCTAATATATAGACGTGTGGGCGTGTTTGCTTGTGCAGAAAGCCCTTATATGGAGACGTGTGGGCGTGTTTGCGTGTGCGGAAAGCCCTAATATATAGACGTGTGGGCGTGTTTGCGTGTGCGGAAAGCCCTTATATGGAGACGTGTGGGCGTGTTTGTGTGTGTGCGGAAAGCCCTTATATGGAGACGTGTGGGCGTGTTTGTGTGTGTGCGGAAAGCCCTTATATGGAGACGTGTGGGCGTGTTTGTGTGTGTGCGGAAAGCCCTTATATGGAGACGTGTGGGCGTGTTTGCGTGTGCGGAAAGCCCTTATATGGAGACGTGTGGGCGTGTCTGCGTGTGCGGAAAGCCCTTATATATAGACGTGTGGGCGTGTTTGCGTGTGCGGAAAGCCCTTACATGGAGATGTGTGGGCGTGTTTGTGTGTGTGCGGAAAGCCCTTATATGGAGACGTGTGGGCGTGTTTGTGTGTGTGCGGAAAGCCCTTATATGGAGACGTGTGGGCGTGTTTGCGTGTGCGGAAAGCCCTAATATATAGACGTGTGGGCGTGTTTGCGTGTGCGGAAAGCCCTTATATGGAGACGTGTGGCCGTGTTTGCGTGTGCGGAAAGCCCTTACATGGAGACGTGTGGGCGTGTTTGTGTGTGTGCGGAAAGCCCTTATATGGAGACGTGTGGGCGTGTTTGCGTGTGCGGAAAGCCCTTACATGGAGACGTGTGGCCATGTTTGCGTGTGCGGAAAGCCCTTATATGGAGACGTGTGGGCGTGTTTGCTTGTGCGGAAAGCCCTTACATGGAGATGTGTGGACGTGTTTGTGTGTGTGCGAAAAGCCCTTATATGGAGACGTGTGGGCGTGTTTGCGTGTGCGGAAAGCCCTTATATGGAGACGTGTGGGCGTGTTTGTGTGTGTGCGGAAAGCCCTTATATGGAGACGTGTGGGCGTGTTTGCTTGTGCAGAAAGCCCTTATATGGAGACGTGTGGCCGTGTTTGCGTGTGCGGAAAGCCCTAATATATAGACGTGTGGGCGTGTTTGCGTGTGCAGAAAGCCCTTATATGGAGACGTGTGGGCGTGTTTGTGTGTGTGCGGAAAGCCCTTATATGGAGATGGTGTAGGCGTGTTTTGCGCAAATGATTAACCTCGTGCACGCGGCCGCTCATTTAGAATACTCCACATTCACTAACATCAGAACGAGGTTAAGAACAAATTCATGTGCGTATGAGCGTTTTGTGAATCAGGCGGAGATTTTTCGTGAGAAGTTCTCCTGTGCGTACAAATACGAAAGAATCCACCCAATTATTAGTGAATGAGACCCAGTGTGTGTGAAATCAAGCATTCAATTTACAAACATCAGTGAAGACGTGTCGTCCTGAAGAGCTCAGTGAAGTCAAGCGTGTGACAGAATAAACCAGTTTTCATCCCTGCTAGATATTCCACGGTCAACTGTAAGTGATATCACTGGAAAGTGAAAGCGTTTAGAAACAGCAGAAACTCAAGCGGAAACGGACACGAGCAGGGCTGGGTATCGAGTTCAATACTGTTCAGGTACCAACCGAATTGCCTCGATACTATCGAGTATCGTAAAAGGTCTTGTTGTTCGATACCAAATTTCGGTAACTAATGCCGAGTTCACACTGCCCGATTTTAGCCTCAATTTTGACTCGCCGACAGCTTTTGCGAAATCGCCGACAAATGCCTGAAATCATAGGCAAATCGGTGCTCGTGCACATGAGTGACAATCACGCAGTGTGAATGATCAAAGACCCGATCAGAGAGAATCGCCGACGCCCTTGAGATATTTGGCATGCTCAATATCTGGACCTGTCTGCGATTCATAAACCTGCTGTGTGAAATGTTCTGACTGAAAATGACATCGGCGATGACATACAGGCAATGAGAGAGCAAGATACAGGACAGCGGGAAGTTCGGGGAGGAGTTATGGACCAGAATATCAGTATTTTAATAGATATATTTACAATTATATCAAACAGAAATAAAGCACAAACATTTGCTTGACCAGCAGCACATTGCAAAATTATTTATTTACCTCTAACTCTCTTGGAACACAATCCTTGCTCCCTGTGTCTCCCCAACCATTTCCTCCGCCATAATCTTTTTTTCCTTTTTGCTGCAAATCAGCGCACAGACAATTTGGATCGCAAGCTTTCTGCAGTCTATATTTTTAATAACAATTCCAGTCTCGTGCGAGAACTCCGGTCTGACGCACGCGTGATCTCGCGTTGTTTCCTTGTCACTTCTCGCGTGTTTGGTTGTGAAACGTAGCTTGCGGACGGGACCGAGTTGTCGGCGATTCTTCCTCTTGTACAGTCATGCAGTGTGAAAAGAGCAGTGATCCGACGACTTTGAAAACATCAGTGTTGACTGATTAACGTCTGTTGTTTATACCACACAAGGACGGAACAAAACCTTGTTGGAGCCGTGATGCGCTGCAGACGCGTGCAGTGTAAATAAGCGTTCCAACCCACATAGATCTAAAAGATGTGGAAAAGAAAAAAAATTGTGGCTACATTTTACCAGGCTCGATGCCAACAGCGTGCAATGCAATATTCATGACAAAATAATTGCCACTAAGACCGACAACACGACAAATCTGAAGCACTTGACAGTGCGCAGAATAAAATAAAGAGCAGAAAGTTTGCAGGAACTGCAGCACGTCACATAAATGAACCGAAACTCAGCATATACTTTCCTCACAGACATGAGAAATAGGCCTATAGAAAGCTTGAAATATCTACGTTTAAACAAACCAATTCAAATCGAAAACAAATACTTTGTGTAATCCGTATGAAAGGTGCATATCCCTCTATAGGCGCGCGTTCACTACTGCGGAGATGACGAGTCAGCATCGTCAACTTCATCTTTGAAGCCAACACGGACTCAGAAAACACTAGTTTATTAATAAACAATTAAAATTAATGTCTCCTTGCTATTTTTACATTTATAAATATTAGGCTACTTTTGTGTGCTTTATATGTGCGCTTGAGCGCGAGGCATATATTCCGCCCCCCAGTGCCCTATATATATATATATATATATATATACACACACACTCACCTAAAGGATTATTAGGAACACCTGTTCAATTTCTCATGAATGCAATTATCTAATCAACCAATCACATGGCAGTTGCTTCAATGCATTTAGGGGTGTGGTCCTGGTCAAGACAATCTCCTGAACTCCAAACTGAATGTCAGAATGGGAAAGAAAGGTGATTTAAGCAATTTTGAGCGTGGCATGGTTGTTGGTGCCAGACGGGCCGGTCTGAGTATTTCACAATCTGCTCAGTTACTGGGATTTTCACGCACAACCATTTCTAGAGTTTACAAAGAATGGTGTGAAAAGGGAAAAACATCCAGTATGCGGCAGTCCTGTGGGCGAAAATGCCTTGTTGATGCTAGAGGTCAGAGGAGAATGGGCCGACTGATTCAAGCTGATAGAAGAGCAACTTTGACTGAAATAACCACTCGTTACAACCGAGGTATGCAGCAAAGCATTTGTGAAGCCACAATACGCACAACCTTGAGGCGGATGGGCTACAACAGCAGAAGACCCCACCGGGTACCACTCATCTCCACTACAAATAGGAAAAAGAGGCTACAATTTGCACGAGCTCACCAAAATTGGACAGTTGAAGACTGGAAAAATGTTGCCTGGTCTGATGAGTCTCGATTTCTGTTGAGACATTCAGATGGTAGAGTCAGAATTTGGCGTAAACAGAATGAGAACATGGATCCATCATGCCTTGTTACCACTGTGCAGGCTGGTGGTGGTGGTGTAATGGTGTGGGGGATGTTTTCTTGGCACACTTTAGGCCCCTTAGTGCCAATTGGGCATCGTTTAAATGCCACGGCCTACCTGAGCATTGTTTCTGACCATGTCCATCCCTTTATGACCACCATGTACCCATCCTCTGATGGCTACTTCCAGCAGG
>CM077169.1:54421576-54444076 GCA_039654105.1 Coreius guichenoti | reverse complement strand
ATAAAATCCTAAAAGCAATAATTGAACCAATTGCACTATATGGCAGTGAGATATGGGGACCCCTAAAAACACAAGATTTTTCAAAATGGGAAAAAGAAGAAATTGAAACTCTGCATACACAAATTTGTAAAAGCATTCTAAAAGTAAACAGAGCGACACCAAACAACTCATGCAGAGCTGAATTAGGACAATAACCCTTATTAATAAGCATCCAAAAGAGAGCTCTGAAATTCTACCGGCACCTGAAGCGCAGTGACCCGAGCTCGTACTAGGCTGAAGCCCTGCGGTGTCAGGAGCAGAACCGGCCCTGGAGCGCTCTCTCACAGCTTGTGCTGAAGCTACACCCACACCAGCACAGCACCCAAACTATCTGGCCCAACCAAAGCCATAGAGAGAGGACGGCACAGACAGAGATGGCAGCCGCGAGAGCAGAGACTCTGTGTGTGTGTGTGTGTGTGTGTGTGTAAGTAAGTGATTTGCAGACGCTCCCTCAGCTCAGGGACAGTATGGCGCGCGCGTCTGACTGCATGTGAACATCAGACCTCAACACACGAACTGATCTGATCGAGTTCTGCCTCAGATATCACACACACACACTCTCAGTATGGAGCACACGCCTGAGAAACACGGCGAAGAAGTGGATATTTACCGAGACACATGGGTCAGATTTCTAGGTGAGTCAAAGACACTCGTCACGTGACCTCCAGGAGTTATTACCTGTCTGCGAGTTATGAATATCACTGATCTGCATTATTACAGCCTATTAATGGTCATAATACAAGCATTAGTGTGTTTGAACAGCTGAACTCCACGGAAGCCCAATTAAAGTCATAATTATGACATTAAACGCTTGAAATTATGAGATCAAAAAGTTTTTCATAATTTCAACTTTTATGTCATAATTATGATTTACCAAAGTCATATTCATGTTACTTTTGGTCCTGTAAACAAGTCTCTTTGACTTTATTTCTCCACTAACAGCAGGACAATTCTGTCATTTCACTCATTTTTTATTAAAGGTGCTGTATGTAAGTTTTTGACTGTACTAAAGCATAAAACCCCATCATATGTTTGCAGATATTTAAGAACAATGCTTAGTTCACATTCTTGTTTCTCTTGTTATTCTCCTTTGAAAATGTGCCTTCTGTGTGGGAATGTGTGTCTTTGTTTTGGTCTGTGACCCCGCCCACTGGCAGTTTACCCAATAGTATTTCGGCACCCGGAAACGAAACGGGTCAGAGATCGAACATTCTACCCGTCCTAAAAAGCCTCGGCGTTCATCAAAAAAACGGTGTGATCAAAAGTATAATAAAAGCCGTATAAATATTGGAGATGACATGTTAACAACCGTGACATGAATGTGAAACGATTTATGCATTTTCTCCAGTAATGTGTTGTCGGGCAGGAGAACCGTAACTTCAGCTCCAGAGTGTGTATCTGTGGAGTAGTGGGCTTCACTGTGTGTGTGTCTGTGTGTGTGTGTGTCTGTGTGTGTGTGTGTCTGTGTGTCTGTGTGTGTGTGTGTGTGTGTGTGTGTGTGTGTCTTATAGTCCAGTCTCATCTGAGAACATTAACCATTAGCTTGCAAAGTAAGAAAGAAATTATAGTATTTTACATCTCACAATAATAACAATCTTCTCGGTAATATTTGATTACGCTTCTTTGCTTAAATAAGACCGCCTCAATGACGTATGCGGTCGGCAAACGTGACCTGGGATAGGGAACGATCAGACAGTGCGCTATATAGGGGATAGGGAATGACCAGACAGTGCGCTATATAGGGGATAGGGAACAATCAGAGTGCATTATATAGGGGATAGGGAACGATCAGACATTGCGCTATATAGGGGATAGGGAACGATCAGACATTGCGCTATATAGGGGATAGGGAACGATCAGAGTGCATTATATAGGGGATAGGGAATGATCAGACATTGCACTATATAGGGGATAGGGAACGATCAGACAGTGCACTATATAGGGGATAGGGAACGATCAGACAGTGCGCTATATAGGGGATAGGGAACGATCAGACAGTGCGCTATATAGGGGATAGGGAATGACCAGACAGTGCGCTATATAGGGGATAGGGAATGACCAGACAGTGCGCTATATAGGGGATAGGGAACAATCAGAGTGCATTATATAGGGGATAGGGAACGATCAGACATTGCGCTATATAGGGGATAGGGAACGATCAGACATTGCGCTATATAGGGGATAGGGAACGATCAGAGTGCATTATATAGGGGATAGGGAATGATCAGACATTGCACTATATAGGGGATAGGGAACGATCAGACAGTGCACTATATAGGGGATAGGGAACGATCAGACAGTGCGCTATATAGGGGATAGGGAACGATCAGACAGTGCGCTATATAGGGGATAGGGAATGACCAGACAGTGCGCTATATAGGGGATAGGGAACAATCAGAGTGCATTATATAGGGAATAGGGAACGATCAGACATTGCGCTATATAGGGGATAGGGAACAATCAGGCATTGCGCTATATAGGGGATAGGGAACGATCAGAGTGCATTATATAGGGGATAGGGAACGATCAGACATTGCACTATATAGGGGATAGGGAACGATCAGACAGTGCACTATATAGGGGATAGGGAACGATCAGACAGTGCGCTATATAGGGGATAGGGAACGATCAGACAGTGCGCTATATAGGGGATAGGGAACGATCAGAGTGCATTATAAAGGGGATAGGGAACAATCAGAGTGCATTATATAGGGGCTATGGAACGATCAGACATTGGACTATATAGGGGATAGGAAACGACCAGACAGTGCACTATATAGGGGATAGGGAACGATCAGACAGTGCACTATATAGGGGATAGGGAACGATCAGACATTGCGCTATATAGGGGATAGGAAACGACCAGACAGTGCGCTATATAGGGGATAGGAAACGACCAGACAGTGCACTATATAGGGGATAGGGAACGATCAGACAGTGCACTATATAGGGGATAGGGAACGATCAGACATTGCACTATATAGGGGATAGGGAACGATCAGACATTGCACTATATAGGGGATAGGGAACGATCAGACATTGCACTATATAGGGGATAGGAAACGACCAGACAGTGCACTATATAGGGGATAGGGAACGATCAGACAGTGCACTATATAGGGGATAGGGAACGATCAGACATTGCGCTATATAGGGGATAGGGAACGATCAGACATTGCACTATATAGGGGATAGGAAACGACCAGACAGTGCACTATATAGGGGATAGGGAACGATCAGACAGTGCTCTATATAGGGGATAGAGAACAATCAGGCAGTGCTCTATATAGGGGATAGGGAACGATCAGACAGTGCTCTATATAGGGGATAGGGAACGATCAGACAGTGCACTATATAGAGGATAGAGAACTATCAGACAGTGCACTATATAGGGGATAGAGAATGATCAGACAGTGCACTATATAGGGGATTGGGAACGATCAGACAGTGCACTATATAGGGGATAGAGAACAATCAGACAGTGCACTATATAGGGGATAGGGAACGATCAGACAGTGTAAATATGCTTTCTGTTGGGGCGAATGAATTCTGGTTTCATGTTAGTGTCAGTGAACCGCCGCTGCTCCTGTCCAGAGACACGATAGCACAGAGCATATATATATATATAGTATATCAGTCTGGTGAGTAAACTAAAAAATTTACTAGCCAATGGCGATCCTTTTGGCAAGGTGTGTGTACAGAGTTGTGCAATAAAATGGCCTTTGTATTTCTACAGCTGATTTCATTTTATGCATTTAAGCTGCATTTATCCTAAATGCTTTTTTGATAATATGACAATTGTAAATGACAGTAACATCATGATGAAGCTGTAAATGTTTCTCAGCTTCATGTTTCTTCACACTGAATCCAGCAGTCGGTCAGTTAGTGTGTGTTTGTCCGCAGGCTACGCTAACGAGGTGGGCGAGGCGTTCCGTGCGCTGGTGCCCGTCAGCGCCGTGTGGGCCAGTTACGCCGTGGCCACTGCATACGTGTCTGCGGACGCTCTGGATAAAGGCAAGAAAGCAGCGGCGGTGAGTCTCGAATCAGTCATTCTCTCTGTTTCCTTCCTTTGACTCTGAGGCACGTCAGTTCTTCACTCATACTATATTAACCTGTTAACCGTCACCCCTCTTTCTGAACACAGATCTGATCTGAAACGGTTGTAGTTCATGATAAAGCGTATATCTAACCAAGTTTTGTTCCAAATTTGTATTTGAAATCACAAAAATTTAAGTTCCTGTGAGACTTTTTTAGGTGCTGAACCAAAAACAGCCACCGGGTGGCACAGTTATTAATACACACATTACAAATGAATGCATTTCATATCACTTCTGTCACACAACAGCGAACAAATATGGAGCCTGCAGTCTCAGAGCTTTCCAATGATGTGTGTTTTGTCAAGATTTGATTATAAAGTGGTGCAGTAAATTTTGTGATATGAGAATGACTCTTCATTCTCCATACCATGATTTTCTTTGAAACTGTGTGTGTGTGTGTGTGTGTGTGTGTCTGGGCTCGTCTGAAGGCTCATGGGGAGGATGCTGGGAAGGCGGCGCGTGTGAGTGTGGCTGTGGTCGACACCTTCGTATGGCAGGCTCTGGCTTCAGTGGCGATTCCTGGATTCACCATCAACCGAGTCTGTGCCGCGTCTCTCTTCCTGCTGGGGAAAACCACGCGCTGGCCACTTCCTGTGCGCAAGTGGACGACAACCGCCATCGGCCTCTCCACCATCCCATTCATCATCACGCCCATCGACAGGTGAGTGTGTGTGTGTGAGTGTGAGTGAGTGTGAGTGTGACTGTGTGTGTGCGAGTGTGTGAGTGTGAGTGTGAGTGTGAGTGTGTGTGTGAGTGTGTGTGTGTGACTGTGTGTGTGTGTGACTGAGTGTGTGTGTGTGTCTCATTCAGTGTTTTCTGTTGGTCTTCAGGTCTGTTGATTTCCTGTTGGACTCCAGTCTGCGTAAACTCTACAGTGAAGGAGAAAAGCCTGAATGAGCTTCATCACGGCGCTGACCTCTGACCTCTGACCTCTGCCGCCCAGCACGAGCGCCGTCTGTGATCAGCAGCAGAAAGTGTCTCTCATTGATTATAAACTGTGCCTCTCAATGAACTTCATTTGCATACGTCTCACTTTACAGTCACGTTTTATCCGTGTTTTGAATTGTCGTGTTTTCAAACGTTTATTTCAACTCTGTCATTTTATTGCATGCATTGAATTATATCTTTTTAAAGTCAATATGTGTGTGGTGAGCGGTTGAAGAATCAAGTACTGTATGTTTCCAAACTGTGCAAATGATACTCTAGTCTGTAATATAATGTATTAGACTCTATAATATCTGATGATTTCTCATGAGGTGCCGTTGCTCATCTATGCAAGTTCAGTTCTGACGGTTCTGCAGGAACATGGCATTACATAATAAACACATTCTTAAGCACAGGTCTGTGTGTTTCTCAGAAAGTGTGTTTCAGTTATTCATCCTTTAGGATCTGAGGAGGACGTTTACTGTGTGTACTATTGTTCTACTTTCAATCTTAAGTATAAGAGCAAGTTATCAAATTTCTTAAAGCTAAGAATCCCTCTTACTCTCCCAGTTATTTAAGAGCTCCAGAGGTCTCTCAGGTGGTTAGGAGTTGCCGGTAGGGGCTTGTGACGGCACTGAGGAGACGGAGACGTTTTGAAATGTTTGACGATGAGCAGTTAATCAAACGGTATCGTTTGGACAGAGCAGGCGTCATCTTTTCATGCCTATGTCATCATCCAAAATCCCGTTTGTGGCACAGCGAAGTGTCGTGAATCATCTCTAAGACTGACACTTAAGATTTAGTCCTACACTTCACTTAAATTACGACTGAGATGCTTGATAACTAACTTTTAAGCGCAGCTTTGAGCCAAGAATTTTTTTACTCTTGAGTCAATTCTTAGCAGTGTTCTTGTGAGTAATTCTCAGAGGCTTGATAAATACGGGCCCTGATCTCAATCCAGTGGAACTGATATTCATATAAATCAATATAAAGAAAAGTTTTCCGTTGAGATGACTCATAAAACCACTTTAATCAATTGAAGACAAGTCCTTTTTACAACCCTACTGTTCTTTATCTTATAGATTCATTAGTCATTAGTGTTGAAATATGACAGATACAGTGTCTGATGACTATAAACCCTTGTGTTTGTCAGATGTGTGTGTGTGTCAGATGTGTGTGTTGTGCTGATCAGTGTCTCACAGCTGTGAGTGATCGGTCAGTTACTCGACGAGTCGGCGCTCAGCTGACAGCGATTATCTTGATTCCCATGAGCTCCACTAAAGGCCGAGCGGCACGTGTGTTCCTGTTGGGCTGAAGATGTTTTCAGGGCGGCTGTTCTTGATGTTTGTGGCCACTGCTATAGCACAGAAAGGTGTGTTCTCCTCTTTACTTCTTCATTAGCCCGATGGGTGTGTCAGGTTGACTGGAGTGTGTGTGTGTGTGTGTGTGTGTGTGTTCAGATCTGTCGGTGGACTGCGGTGATGATGAATGGGTCACGGTGCGCTGGAGGCCCGAGCTGGACTTCTCCCAGGAGGTGGATGCGTCCAGAGCTCTGCTGGGAAACTGTCCGCCGAGCTTCCCAGCGTCCGAGGACACGCTGTTCTTCCGTGTTTTCCTGCGGGACTGTGGCTTCATCCAGCAGGTACTGAGCTGATTCAGAGCAAACGCAGATCAATCTCTCGGCTGATTCTGTTCCTCTGCGCTGAAAGGTGACGGCGGGCCGAGTCACGTACTCCAACACGCTGATCTACGATCCACGGCCTGAACTGTCCTTCATCTCCCAGCCGGTCCAGTGTGTCTATGACCTGTAGGTGATCAGGGGTCAGTCGTGAGTGCGATGAGTGAGAGTTTTGGTTGACGTTTTTGGCTTGTTTGGCACAGACCTGTAGGCGAGGAGGAACCGGATGAGACCGGAGGACAGGAGACCTTCAACATGGAGATCATGAACCGTTAGTCAAACACTTGTTATCTTCAGCACACATTCTGGGTTAAATCGTTGGTAACTCATGGGTTAGATTGACTAATGTTCTACTTTATTGAAGATCCTTTTAATCTGTAAACGCTCTTACACCATTTACCATTCTTTGGTAAATCATAATTGACATTGTAAGTTATTATATAAAAGTCAAAATTGACAGTCATTGATTAAGTCAAAATTTTGATAGTTGAAATTGACAAGTCAAGTGTGAGTCTAAATTGACATTCATAATTGAGATTAAAGTCTACATAATGACAATTGAAATTATGAGATTAAAAAGTCGAAAGTCACCTTCATTTATACAGCGCTTTTACAATACAGATTGTTTCAAAGCAGCTTTACAGTGATAATAGGAGATCAATGGAAGAGATTTGGCTGTACAGCAGCTCTAGAATAAAGTTATTGTCCAGCTAAAGTAAGTTTTTGATTAATTTCCGTTGTAAATCATTATTTATTTTGGGGCCAATTACACGACTCCAGCCGCACATCTGCACGGCAACAGCGCCGGCGCTAGAGAACACAAACCCCGAAACAGGTTTAGAAATAATTTTGAAACGATACCGTTATCTTCGTGCAAACTTCAAAAACACCGCGAATCTGTGAGAACGGTGACGGCATGCACGTAAGCATTACTTTAGTCTATAGGCAAGAGCGTTTGAGTGCATATGTGAGCAGGCGTGTCGTTTTTCTTTACAAAATGACTGCCAAATTGGTGCTAAATAGGAAAAGGATCAACCGCCTGCAGTTGATTTTGATATTCTAGGTATTATCAACTGGCCAGAGTTTTGAGACCGCAATAGACGTGATGGAGTATAATGCGTTAAGAGCTCGCTCAAGTACTGGGGCGCTAAACCATTTAGTGCTTTGTAAGTAATCAGCAAGATTTTAAAATGTATACGATGTTTAATAGGGAGCCAGTGCAGTGTTGCCAGAACCGGGCTAATATGGTCATACTTCCTGGTTCTAGTAAGAACTCGAGCTGCTGCGTTTTGAACCAGCTGCAGTTTATTTATTAAGCGAGCAGGGCAACCACCCAGTAGAGCATTACAATAATCTAGCCTTGAGGTCATGAACGCATGAACTAACTGTTCAGCATTTTGCATTGAAAGCATGTGCCGTAATTTAGATATATTTTTAAGATGGAAGAATGCAATTTTACAGATGCTAGAAACGTGGCTTTCAAATGAGAGATTGGTATCAAAGAGCACACCCAGGTTCCTAACTGATGAATTAAAGTCGTAATTAAAGTCATAATAAGTAGCCATAACTAACTTTTGTCAATGATTTACCAACACAATTTTTTTTTTTTTCTTCTGTGGTAGAAATGGGCTTCCATGTGTTTCACTCAAATATCACACTATGAAAGTAAAATGGGGTACAAATACGCTTTAAGAATTAAAATCCGCTCAACCGTGTCAGTAGGGTCAGATGGGGAAAGACAGGATCCGATCTCTCATATGAACACGAGAGTATGCCGATGAGTGACTCTGATCAGACATGTTGATTCTGCAGCTGATTTCAGCGGCCCCGCTCCGTCTCTGAGGTTCAGATTGGGCTCCAGTATTCCCGTCAGAGCCGCGGTGGAGCCCCGGAGCCACAGACCGCTGCGGATCTACCTGGAGAGCTGTGAGTTCGCCACCGACGCCAACATCAGCTGCGCCGCCCAGGTGCATCCCATCATCGCCAACGCAGGGTAAGAACTGGTGGTGGTTTGCTATTGGTGGATCTCATGTGAGTGACAGGTTGCCCCGCCCTCGTCATCAGAGAAGAGATGAAGTTATTCTGTTTCAAGATTATTAAAACAATGATGTGCACTGATAAATCAGTATTCCATAAAAATACCCAAGAAATGTCCTGCTCTGTTTACTGGTTCTCTCACAGGTGTCTGATGGGGAGTAAAGCAGGAAACTCCAGCTTTCTGCCGCGGCGGCGTCCTGATGAGATACGCCTCTATCTCGAAGCCCTCAGGTTTGCTGTTGGAGAGAAGGTGAGGGCTGCGGGTTCATGTGGAGCTTTTATGGCTTGATGTCGTTCTCAGCTGGTCTCTGTTTGTGTGGGCAGATCTTCCTTCACTGTGAGCTGGAAGCGTGTGCCGTCCAGAGCCTGACCGTGGACCGGAAGGCGTGTCAGTATGTGCCGGGGCATCACAGGTCCGTTCCAAAACTACTCATGTGAAGCTGTTGAATGTCTGGAGCTCATCTAGAGCTGTTGTGTTGCAGATGGGTGCTGCTGGACGACCCGTCCCAGAGTTACGCCTGTACCTGCTGCGACTCCTCCTGCCTGAGGACGACCGACGCCTCGATGGACGGTGCGTGATCCTACCGGCACCGCCGTCTCTTCTGAACGGGGCGCAAGCATTAACATCCTGACTGTCTCCACAGGTGTGTCGGCGCGTAAAGTCCTCGGGCCGTTTGTGATCGAGGAGAATGATCCTCAGAGCGACGCGTCACTGGACTCACAGTCGAGCGCTGGTCGGTGATGTTCAACAGACACCATGTTAGGGCTGGGCATCGACACGTTTCATGATTCGATTCACAAGCTTTTGATTCATTTCTGATCTTAATTCAATCTCTAATCATCTGTGCATATATCAGGCACAGTGTTTCTCAAGCACACACACCTCTCTGAGCTAATGCTGTGAACTATACAGGAACCTGTTGAGTTTCATAATTGACCATTTAAGAGCTGAGACTTTGTTTCATATCAAAAGCATCAAAGCATTAAGATTATTGGATGGCAGGAGCGACAAATACTGTTTAGTGAAGCTTTCACACATCAAATGAAAACATCAGACTGAAAGATCGATTCTTGAGATTTAAGAATCAGTATTGGTTCATCAAAATGAGACTTGTTGCGATACATATTTGATATTTTCCACCCAGCCCTAGTCATGACATTGAGTTTGTAATGTGTGTGTGATGGTGCTGATGTGCAGGTCTGAGCGAGGCTCCCGTGTGGCTGCTGGTGTTTGCGGTGGCGGTGGTGCTGATGGTCGTCATGAGCGCTCTGGCCGTCAGTTATTACCTGTGTTTCTGGAGAGGAGGGCGCCTGGGCTACAGGCCGAGCAGAGATCTACTGACCAAATACTGATCTCAATAAACACTGTGATGTGGCTGTGTTGGGTCTTCTCTTGGTCTGCTCAGTGCTGGTGTTTTGTCCACCAGGCGGCGCTTGAGTGCTGTCATTTATCACACAGTTTCCATCTGCTCAACTTCTGCAGGTTCATGTGGAAGGAAACGCCTGGGATGATGAGGGGAATCGTATGGTAATGTGGCTCTAGTGTACTGGACTGACTTTGTCCCTGTTTGAGAAATGATTGCAATGTTGTGACATAAATGGAATGTTTCGCAAAACGCACGTTGTGGGACTGATGTGCTCTAAACCTGTGGTTCTCAACATTTCACAATGTTCAAAGGCTTTTTTTTTTTTTTTTTTTTTTTTTTTTTTTTTTTTTTTTTATATAAAAGGGTGCTCCTAGTTTGTTTTTAAAAAAAAAAAAAAAAAAAAAAAAATTCAGTATACTAGACTTTCTAATGCTCAAGGTTCTTATGGTTCCACTCTTTTTAGCGACTGATTTCTTCATGGTTTTCTGGGTTTACTCACTTTCTACCCAATACAGGGTTTTAGAGCTTAGCTAGTAAAAGGTGTATTCCTTATAAAATGGCCCATTTTGTGTTAAGATTTTCTTAATTTACATTTTTCAAAGTTCAGAAATCATTTTAAAATGAGCCTTCATGGTTACCCATAGAAAAAGTTGTAGAGGGGAAGAATTAAAGTATCTTGAAATGGAGCTTATTTGGTTTTGGCTTATTTTAAAGCTCATGTCTAATTTCAAATGATTACATTGCTTTGCTCAACGATAAAGGATCCAAAAGAGGGTTTGATGCCATAGAACAATAACTAGCTCCTCGAACATTTCAGTGATCGATGCCTAAAACAACCATTTTAAAAATCTAAAGCAGCTTTTGTGGAATGGAAGGGTTGTTCAAGTTCTTCCCTGAACCACTGATGGAGATTAACGCTCATCTTTAGTGGTGTGATGGGCTCCGGGCCCCTGGCTGAGAACCACTGTATAATGGGGACTATAAGGTATTCTAAAAACTAACATTATGAACAAGGCTTGACATTAATGTTTGCTCACCAGCCACTGTGGCTAATAGTTTTCCAAAGCATTTTCACTGGCCACATTTGAGAAATTGCGTTTTGTGATTAAAGTTCACTATGGTGTGCTAAAATTTACTTGAGCTTTTATGACCCTTACAAATGTAAATAATCACTGTACACACCCAAGTCAAGACTACATGAAATTTATAACAT
Source organism: Coreius guichenoti (assembly GCA_039654105.1). Classification (NCBI taxonomy): domain Eukaryota; kingdom Metazoa; phylum Chordata; class Actinopteri; order Cypriniformes; family Gobionidae; genus Coreius; species Coreius guichenoti. Next base: position 54,432,721 of record CM077169.1, on the reverse strand, counting down.
TAAAGGACATTAAGTATTTAGCCCTGATATTGTGTTTATCCTTTTTTTTTTTTTTTTTTTATGAAAACATTTAGTCTATTAAGGCATAAGCTTCTAATAATGCATATAATAAAAGTGGTGCAGGGGTGTATAAGATTAATTGAAAAGATAAAAACTAAAAACCCTAGATAGAGAGACAGTTTAAACGTTCATTAACAACAGCACTAAATGCTGTAATGTAGAGTAGGGAAAAATTGCTGCACTAAGATCAAAGAACAGATTTATTTTGTCATATTTTCACTCCCTGATACGCATGTGTTTGACGTGCAAATAATACACCCCTACCCCACTCCGCTAATCCTGCCCATTGCATATCTGCATGTAAAAAGTAATTTCAACGTACAAATAGCACGGCAAAAACAAATATAAACTCGTGCTATAGATGCGCAGTACTGTGAGATTCTGTTGCAGCGAACTAGGCGCAGATGATTTTCTTGACTGGATCATATACCAGCCATTTCGGCCTGACTTTTCATTGAACGGTCTTTTCTTTTAGTTTGTTTTCATGAGCAGAGTGTGAACCAACTCCAGATCACAATCTCATAAAAACATCGTAAGTTACTAATTATAACTCTTTCGTTTCCACAGTTATTCAAACTGAATGAATTATAGGCAATACAGAAAGCAAGCAAAGAACATTTGAATTATCAAAGAACATTATCATTATCAAGCCTCTGATATACGCAACCAGTGAAATTAATCAAATCAAATCACCTTTATTTATATAGCGCTTTTTACACTGCCGATTGTTTCAAAGCAGCTTCACAGTGGTAACAGGAAAATAATGCAACAGAATTTGATTCGGCTGTACAGCCGCTCTGGAGAAAACGGTGATGTCATCAGCTCATTTCAATTATCATATAGTGTCAATGCGGGCAGATCAGTAATATAGTTGAAATTTAGTGTCCCCAACTGAGCAAGCCAAAAGCCAAAGGCGACGGTGGCAAGGAACCAAAACTCCTTCAGGGCCAGAATGGAGAAAAAAACCTTGGGAGAAACCAGGCTCAGTCGGGGTGCCAGTTCTCCTCTGGCCGACGAACAGATAGTGTATGATTATGATTCTGGCAACATTACAGGTCAGAAGTCATATTAGATCAATAGATATTCGTAGGATTATTCGAAAGATTGGAGTTGTCACGCCGGGGACGGGTTTAATGAGGATGTCGTGTCGATGCGGCATTTACGGGGGGGAGTTTAATTGACACGGTCTCTACAGACACTTCAGGGATATGGTCGTCATGTCCAGGCTAAGGTCCACCATCTGGTCTGGATACGGCCCGGATCCGGCCGACTGCAGAAACCTTGGGATAAACAGAGAGACTAACATTAGCGTAGATGCCATTCTTCTTATGATGTAACGAGTACATCAGGTGTTATGGGAAGTGTTCCCGGTTCCGGCTGACCTAGTTAATGCAGCCTAAAACAATCATTTAACTGATTTGAATAATAGAAATTAAAAATGTTTTATGGGTATGCCATAGTAAAGAGATGTGTTTTTAGTCTAGATTTAAACTGACAGAGTGTGTCTGCTTCCCGAACAATGCTAGGAAGACTGTTCCAGAGTTTAGGTGCTAAATAGGAAAAGGATCGACCGCCTGCAGTTGATTTTGATATTCTAGGTATTATCAACTGGCCAGAATTTTGAGACCGCAATAGATGTGATGGAGTATAATGCGTTAAGAGCTCGCTCAAGTACTGGGGAGCTAAACCATTTAGTGCTTTGTAAGTAATTAGCAAGATTTTAAAATGTATACGATGTTTAATAGGGAGCCAATGCAGTGTTGCCAGAACCGGGCTAATATGGTCATACTTCCTGGTTCTAGTAAGAACTCTAGCTGCTGCGTTTTGGACAAGCTGCAGTTTATTTATTAAGCGAGCAGGGCAACCACCCAGTAGAGCATTACAATAATCTAGGCTTGAGGTCATGAACGCATGAACTAACTGTTCAGCATTTTGCATTGAAAGCATGTGCCGTAATTTAGATATATTTTTAAGATGGTAGAATGCAGTTTTACAGATGCTAGAAACGTGGCTTTCAAATGAGAGATTGGTATCAAAGAGCACACCCAGGTTCCTAACTGACGACGAGGACTTGACAGAGCAGCCATCAAGTGTTAGACAGTATTCTAGGTTACTACTTGTGGAGTTTTTTTGTCCAATGATTAAAAATTCAATTTTTTCTGAATTAAGTTGCAGGAAATTACTAGTCATCCAATTTTTTATATCAGCTATGCATTCTGTTAATCTTGTAAATTGCTAAATTTCATCAGGGCGTGAAGAAATATAGAGCTGAGTATCGTCAGCATAACAATGAAAACTAACGCCATGCTTCCTAATAATATCTCCCAGTGGTAGCATGTACAGGGTGAAAAGCAACGGTCCTAGCACTGAGCCCTGCGGTACTCCATACTGAACTTGTGTTCGGTGTGACATCTCTTCATTTACTGCTACAAACTGATAACGGTCAGATAAGTATGATTTAAACCATGCCAATGAAATTCCACTAATGCCAACATAATTTTCGAGTCTATTCAAAAGAATGTTGTGGTCGATAGTATCAAATGCAGCGCTAAGATCGAGTAACACTAACAGAGAGATACAACCACGATCGGATGATAAGAGTAAATCATTTGTAACTCTAATGAGAGCAGTCTCAGTACTATGATACGGTCTAAATCCTGACTGGAAATCCTCACAGATACCATTTCTTTCTAAAAAGGAGCATAGTTGTGAGGACACTGCCTTTTCTAGTATTTTTGACAGAAAGGGTAGATTTGAGATTGGCTTGTAATTGACTAATTCTGTAGGATCAAGTTGCGGTTTTTTAATAAGTGGTTTAATAAAAAAAAACTTAAAAGTTTTCAGTACATATCCTAATGTCAAGGATGAATTAATGATATTAAGAAGAGGATCTATGACCTCTGAAAGCATCTCTTTTAGTAGTTTAGTCGGTATAGGGTCGAGCATACATGTTGTTGATTTTAATGATTGATATGATAATCTCTTACTTACATCGTACGTACATCTGTGCTTTGTTGCGCGGGTCTGAAGAATTCAGATTCAGAACGCCTCTGATTGGCCATTGCATTCCTAAGCTCAACAGACTCGTGTGTGATTGGTTATAATGCACAGCGCTGTAATGTGTGGTGGCGTAGTGTCAGATGCCTTTTGAGAAGACTAAAATAAAATTCAACCCGGGTTGGCGCATGTTAATGTCAAGCCCTGATTATGAATGTATGTAAAGCTGCTTTGAAACGACGTGGATTATGAGAAACGGCTGTAAAAGGAAGGCGGTGGAGAGATCGGCTGGAGTCTGTGATCTCAGCGAGTCCTGCTCTGAAACACACACACACCTGCAGTAATAACCGTCTCGTGGCCTCAGGCCTCAATCTCCCGCTCATTACAATAATTAGAAATCTGCTGCAATCAGCGGAAATCTGCTGCAAAAACCTCAGAGCGGCTGTGAGAGTAATGCTTTAATATGCTTGAGCAAACGCCGGCCCTCGTTCACATCCACGATCACTCATTAAGATGCCCGTGAGCAACATCAGGTCACATTAGGAGGCCCGAGAGACAGACGGCTGATGAACTGAGTTAATCTGCAGAAGCTCCTGATGGACGGCTTGTTCAGTGGACACTTTCCTCTGTCACTTACACTGACCTTTTATTGAAGATCTCGAGAGGAGCCGCTCATCTCTACAGTCCTGCATGAGAAACACTGACTGATTCCTTTGTGAATATTCAAAAGATAAAAACATTTCTTATGTCAACAAATAGATATCTGAAAACAAACAGCAAGACTAAAGCCGAAAGTATACTTAGTCGAACGCACAGCCTTGAAAAGTATACTTCTTTTGACTTGTAGGCGTTCGACATGCGCAGTTTTAAGCAATCTCTCGCCATGAGTTACAACCCATGTAAATACTATTACTAATACTAATACTCTTTTCCCGCCCAGATCAACGCCCCTCTGTCAGCGCGAGTGGTATGGTCTCGTTTGGGGGATCTGACGAAGATCTCCCAGATGACAGCATGTCATTGGCGGCCTCTGACGCTGAGGAATGGTTGGATGACGCACACCCATCAAAGCCCTGTAGGACTACTTCAGCCCTCGCTGGACGAACCTATACTTCGGCTGGACAGGCAGCTTCCTCCCTACACACCATGGCTGTCCTTCAGGTTTTTCAGGCCAAACTCCTCCGCTCCATGGACGAGTCTGGACCTGACCTAGCAGTATTTAAAGAGCTACACAGCGTGATCGACCTGGCCCTGCGTACTACAAAAGCAACGACTCAGGCCATTGGGAGATCCATGGCCAGTCTAGTGGTGCTGGAGCACCACTTATGGCTTAATCTTACAGAGATCAAGGACGCGGACAAAGCTGCCTTCCTAGTCTCCCCGGTCTCCCCCACTGGTCTCTTCGGACCCGCCGTCGACAGCTCTCATTGCCCAATTTATTTTTCAAAGAACAGGGATGCTCTGGCCCACGACTGGCCCATTCCTCTCCTATATGCTTTTCCCTCGATCACTCTGATTCCTCAGGTCATCAGGCGAATCAGGAAGCACAAACATATGGTCCCCCTAGTGGCCCCCTCTGGAGGAACCAGCCATCAGAGCTCAGCTGCTCACAGCAGCTCCGTGGCCCATCACCCTGAGACGGGATCTCCTCTCTCAGGCGAACAGGACGATTTGGCACCCCCAACCCGAGTTGTGGGCACTGAACCTCTGGCCTCTTGTTGGAGCCTATCGACCATACGTCCAAGCCTCTAGCTGGATGGCTGTCACCCTACAATGTCTTGGTTCCTTGGGCCCCTTTATTAGTGCTTAAGACCAAGTTATATACTTGTCGTTCCACAGCCATAGCACGGCGTGCTTGAACTGGTTCCACATTAGCGTTTAGCGACGCAGTACGAGTGAAGTACTGAAAGGGAACGTACTCAGTTACTAACGTAACCTCGGTTCACTGAGATATGGGAACGAGTACTGCGTTTCGTGCTGTGCTACGTTGCTGCACGACTTCAGTCGAATTAACCTGAGGATCCTATGCCAGAATGTACAATAGGCTCGTGCAGCTCTGCTGCCTCGTCATTGGTTCAATTCACTTGAACTACATGAACCCATGGCCGTGCAGTTTCACTGCGTGATTGAAAAAGGCTTCAGTAATCAGAGAAAAAGGAGTTTTTTCCATCAGCGTCTAGCAACGCAGTACTCGTTCCCGTATCTCAAGGAACCGAGGTTACATTAGTAACCGAGTCCGTTTCCTCTTCAGTGCAGCTGCTGCTCCAGACGAAGGTCCAGTTTGGCTCCAGTGTTCATCAGAGCTGCCAGAATCAAAGTTTTAGTAACTATAACTAGAATACCCCTGGTTAACAGGGAACATTGTTTTGTTTTTTAAAAGTTCCTTAATTTTCACTATGTAATTGGAAACATGAAATATATTCTCCTCATGTTTGTCCCGCTCATTTGTAGAGTCCGCTCCATCGGAATTATCCGCACACACACATTAGATTTGGGACAGGTTTTACACCTGATGCCCTTCCTGAAGCAGAGTGCTGGCCACAGACACAAACACACACACACCTATGGCCAGTTTGGCAGATCTAATCCACCTAACCTGCATGTCTGTGGACTGTGTGGAGGAAACCCACGCTGACACAGGGAGAACATGTAAACTCCAGACCAGTGTTAATTTTGACAGCAAATTTTGATTTAGTTTTAGCTATAGTCTTTTGACTAAAATGCCATTTAGTTTTAGTCATATTTTAGTCTCCTGAATTGTTTTTAGTTTTAGTCTAGATTTAGTCAACTAAAATCTAATGAGTTTAGTTAAATTGTAATGCACTAATTGAGCATTTAAGCATTTAAACATAACCGACTGTTACTTGAATACATGTCAAAACTGACATTTTGACATAATTGTGTTTTTGACCGTTCAAGCACAAAAATACACGAAAGAGCTCAATTCACTTTTTTTGTTTATTTTTTAAAAACATCTATATAGTTTTTTATAATTTAGCATTTCTGTTTTAGTTAGTATATCAGGTTAAGCTAAAGCTTCAAATAAGTTTGTTTATTTTTTTTTAATTTTCAGTTAACATTTATTTAATTTCAAGTAATGAATATGTTTTAATGGTTTTAGTTAACTATTATAACCCTGATACTTTATTGAATAATGTCAAATACTGTTCTTAGTCTTTCCTCCTGACTATGAATTAAATAGGAATGAAATTAAATAGTTTATTGTGTAACCAAAAACGTATATATAATGCGTGACTTTTAATTATAAACAAGCTCGAAATACACCAGGACTCTTATTTTGAAATGCCCTACTATTGCAGTTCAGATGAGGGAGATAAAATATGCATTGTTAACAACCGTCTAAATTACATTACTATATAAACATCGTAAAATAAACATTGTCATTATTCCTCAGCATTAGTTCATAAACATTGCCTGTCATAAATGTGTGTTATTCATTGATTGAGCCGCTCTGAAGCGCTGTCGCGTGAGCCTGTAGAAGCTCAACAGCGCCCTGACGTAAGTTTCGTCAGGGCGTGAAGAAATATAGAGCTGAGTATCGTCAGCATAACAATGAAAATTAACGCCATGCTTCCTAATAATATCTCCCAGTGGTAGCATGTACAGGGTGAAAAGCAACGGTCCTAGCACTGAGCCCTGTGGTACTCCATACTGAACTTGTGTTTGGTGTGACATCTCTTCATTTACTGCTACAAACTGATAACGGTCAGATAAGTATGATTTAAACCATGCCAATGAAATTCCACTAATGCCAACATAATTTTCGAGTCTATTCAAAAGAATGTTGTGGTCGATAGTATCGAATGCAGCGCTAAGATCGAGTAACACTAACAGAGAGATACAACCACGATCGGATGATAAGAGTAAATCATTTGTAACTCTAATGAGAGCAGTCTCAGTACTATGATACGGTCTAAATCCTGACTGGAAATCCTCACAGATACCATTTCTTTCTAAAAAGGAGCATAGTTGTGAGGACACTGCCTTTTCTAGTATTTTTGACAGAAAGGGTAGATTTGAGATTGGCCTGTAATTGACTAATTTTGTAGGATCAAGTTGCATTTTTTTAATAAGTGGTTTAATAATAGCCAACTTAAAAGTTTTCGGTACATATCCTAATGTCAAGGATATTAAGAAGAGGATCTATGACCTCTGGAAGCATCTCTTTTAGTAGTTTAGTCAGTATGGGGTCGAGCATACATGTTGTTGATTTTGATGATTTAACGAGTTTAGCCAATTCTTCTTCTCCTATAGCAGTGAATGAATGTAATTTTTCCTCAGTGACACTACAATGCACTGTCTGATGTGATACTGTAGTAGATGGCTGCATGGTTATAATTTTTTTCCTAATATTATCAATCTTACAAGTAAAGAAGTTCATAAAGTCATTACTGCTGTGCTGTTTACAAACATCAGAAGGTGAAGCTTTATCTTTGGTTAATTTAGCCACTGTATCGAATAAATACCTAGGGTTGTGTTTGTTTTCTTCTAAGAGAGTCGAGAAATAAGCAGATCTAGCAGTCTTTAGGGCCTTTCTGTATGCAATCATGCTCTCTTTCCACGAAATGCGAAAAACTTCTAGTTTTGTTTTCTTCCAGCTGCGCTCCATTTTTCTGGCTGCTGTTTTAAGGGCCCGGGTGTGCTCGTTGTACCACGGCGTTGGACTATTTTCTTTAATCTTCTTTAAGCGCCGGGAAGCAACTGTGTCTAAAGTGCTGGAAAAGAGAGAGTCAATAGTTTCTGTTGCAACATCGAGTTCCTCTAGGCTATCTGGGATGCTGAGGAGATGAAACTGATGAGGAAGATTATTTACAAAGAAATCTTTAGTCGCAGCAGTGATAGTCCTGCCATATTTGAAGCGAGGGGACGGCTTTGCAGCCTTTGCTAAATTAAGTGTACATGATACTAGGTAATGATCTGAGATGTCATCGCTCTGCTGCAGAATTTCAATGGTATCAACATTTATTCCATGTGACAGTATTAGGTCTAACGTATGATTACGGCGATGAGTGGGTCCTGACACGTGTTGCCTTACTCCAATAGAGTTTAGAATGTCTCTAAATGCCAATCCCAATGCGTCTTTTTCATTGTCTACATGGATATTAAAATCACCAACAATACATATAAGTATTATTATAGTTTATTCTGACATTTTCTTCGCGCGTATTAATAACAAACAGTTCAACGCTAATCTATTTTCAAAAGTACGTTGTTTAGTATCAGTTTTCAGGATTGTCCAAGATTGTCGGAACTTTTGACAAGTGATGTCACATGACAACGACTCATTTGGCACTCTCCGTCGCATATGGTGCTGGAGTCGATCAAAGATCACATCAACAAATTCAGGTAATGAATTACTGTCATATTTTTACAGATAAATGATTTAGACTAAAAAATACGACTATTGATTAACTTACTTTTGTTTTAGTATTGCCTGAGGTAGTTGCTTGCTTGCTATGACAGCTAAATAGCAGATTCGTGAAAGCACGTTTACGTTAGCCCACAATGTGAACCAATCATGTCTAGTTAGTTTGCTAATTAGTGCAGCAATCTAAATATTCCATACATGCATATGAAATCCCTCAGTTATGGTGTAGCCTAATGTTTTAATTTGTATTCATTAAGGAGATGAAACTATTGAGTGTAGTGTACATTTAGAAAGCTAGAAAGTCTAAACTTTGTACTTGTTGTTACGTCTTGCAGGATACTATGAAAAGAAAGGCTGACATCCAGAGTTTTTTTAAACCAAAAAGAAAAGGAAAATCAAAGTCAGATAATGTGGGAGTGGAAGATGAAGATAAGACAGAAAAAGTGTCCATCCAGAATGAAATACTGGCTTGTTTGGCTGGAATGGTAAAAGAGGAAATCATGCAGGAAATTAAAGAGAGTGTACAATTTTCTGTCATCGTAGATGAAACTAAAGAAGAAAAAAGAGCAAATGTTAATTGTCCTGAGATACTATTACAATGGTCTGATTTATGAGAGCTTTCTAGAATTTCAAGAGGCAGAGAAGCTGGATGCTGCTGGGTTAACTGAGAAAATAATTGCCGGTTTGGAGAAGTATGGTTTGGAGTACAAGAAAAATCTTGTAGGTCAGGGGTATGATGGGGCAGCTGGAATGACTGGGGCCCACTCAGGTGTCCAAGCAAGAATAAAAGCAGTGGCCAAGCATGCATTTTATGTGCACTGCAGTGCACACTGTCTCAACCTGCTCATAGTAGATGCCGTCAAAAGTGTGCCCGATGCTGGCAATTTCTTTTCTTTGTTGGAAAGACTTTGTCTTTTTGTCTGGATCTTACATCCATCAGAGATGGCTTGAAGTGCAGCGGAACATGTATGATGGTGTAACAAGGGTGCTCCAGCGACTTAGCGATACACGCCGGGCTTGCAGACATGTAGCATGTCGCAATGTCATGGATAGATGACCTGCTATTTTGCAAGTGCTTGAAGAGATCTCAGCTGAGAACAATCCTCAAAGAGCTGTTGAAGCGAAAGGCATATTGGCTCAAATGGATGTCTATTTTGTTGGATGTCTTGTACTCTTTTGAAAGGTGTTAAATGACTCTAATATTTTGTCTGAGATGCTCCAGTCTAAATCTGTTGACCACGCTAAGGCTGTTGAACTCATTGACGCACTTAAAGAGACACTGACGCATTATTGCAGTGAGGCCTTTTTTGAAGACCGGAGATACTTATGACATGTGAAAAGAGTGACATTTCAACAGCACTTAACATCCGAAAGCAGTCAAAACAGATAGCTAAGAAATTTCAAGATTCCACCATTACTTCCACACTTGGACAGCATGTAGAACCAGATAGCAAGGAAACTTCAGAGTCAGTGTTCTACCCTGTCTTGGACACCATGATTGGGGAAATGGAAAGATGTTTTTCAGATAACAATTGCAACATCATGAAAGGCATCCAGGCACTAAATCCATCAAGCAGTAGCAGAGGGAGGAAGAGATTTTCCTTTTGGCTAATGCTTATGAGTCAAGTGTTGAAGATATTAAGCATGAGCTTCACCAGGTAGGGAGAGTACTAGATCCACTTAAGATGAATGGAAAAGAAAGTCCTACTTCTTTGATGGAGTTTGTTCATTTTCTGGAACCATATAAGGATGTTTTCTTTGAACTGTTCAGGTTGTGCAAAATAGCTGTTGTGTTACCAGTTTTTTCAGCTCTGAAGATTATAAAAAAATCACTTAAGGGCTACAATGGCAGAGAGTAGATTGTCGAGTTTGGCTATTCTCAGCGTTGAGTCAAAACGCACCAAGGGCATGAATTTAGATGACTTTGTAAAAAGGTTTGCTGAACAACATGGTAATCGCCGCATTCAGCTGCTGTAGATTCAAGTCACTTGTATCCTTTAGATGCAAGTAGTAGATGTGTCTGCAATTGTACGCACATACACCAAAGTCATGGACATTTCTAATTTGTTGGACAATTTATTAGTTTGCTGGCCATAAGCTTGTTACAGCAAAATTTGTAATTTTTTGTTTGTTTGTTTGTTTCATCCAAGTTTGGTGGTTGTGTAGCAAAAAGAAAAGAAAGAATAAGATTTTTTGTTTTTCCATCCAAAATCCAAGATACTTGACTTTTGTTGCTGTAGTTGCACTAAAATTCTTGGTTTTGTTTTTTATGTTTTGTCCAAGATATTTGATGACTTTAGATGGGCATTTTGTTGCTCTTGTTGCACTAAAACCTGTGATTTTTGAAATTTTTGAAAATATTTGTTGGTGATTTGAATGCACCACATCTTAATCTAGATGCACTACAACTTGTGGTTTATATGTATTTGCTATGTGTTGGTGAATAAATAAACCAGTACTTGATGCATTGAGGCTTATATCCATATATAATCTGTATTGTTTGCTTGTAAATTAATGCTTTGTAAATTAATATTGATATGAACTTGTACTCACTTTAAGTTTCCAGTCCAGCTATCAGGTTCAGGCAAAATCTATCACACAACAGTCTTTAATCTTTATAGACCATTAAAAAATGTGCGCCCTCGTGTATATACACTGAATATGTATATTATTACTTGAATCCACAAGAACCATGCAAG
>CM077169.1:54409076-54419076 GCA_039654105.1 Coreius guichenoti | reverse complement strand
CAAACCAAGTTACCTTTTCTTGAGGGCACTAAAAGAAAGTTTGATTCTTCGCCGAAGAGACTTTTGTCCAGGTGTGTTTGTGTATTAATCTGAAGTTTGATCCTAGCTCACAGGATTTTGATTATCAGAGATGGTCAAATTATTGATATAATGCAACATTATTTTACATTGTATGCAAAACTACTTCACGACACTGAATTACACTTTTAGGATAAAATGGCTGGATGAGCACACTTTGTGGCGAACGGGGCGAGTTTAGAAGACTCTCATTCCACCCTGACTGGTCTGCGGCTATGCAGCCCCATACACAACAAACTGACACACTGTGTATTCTGACACCTTTCTATCAGAACCAGCATTAACTTCTTGAGCAATTTGAGCTCCAGTAGCTCGTCTGTTTGATCGGACCACACGGGCCAGCCTTCGCTCCCCACGTGCATCAATGAGCCTTGGCCGCCCATGACCCTGTCGCCGGTTCACCACTGTTCCTTCCTTGGAGCACTTTTGATAGATACTGACCACTGCAGACCGGGGAACACCCCACAAGAGCTGCAGTTTTGGAGATGCTCTGACCCAGTCGTCTAGCCATCACAATTTGGCCCTTGTCAAACTCGCTCAAATCCTTACGCTTGCCCATTTTTCCTGCTTCTAACACATCAACTTCGAGGACAAAATGTTCACTTGCTGCCTAATATATCCCACCCACTAACAGGTGCCGTGATGAAGAGATAATCAGTGTTATTCACTTCACCTGTTAATGTTATGCCTGATCGGTGTATGTTTTTTAGTTGTATTGATTTTTCTAAGATAGTTTTAAGAAGTGAACACTTGTTAATGCAATATTTCTTTAATGATTAATCCTACACAGTCAAGCATATAATCATTAATCATCACAACTCAGCAGACATTCAGCCATGTGAGCCACTGAGATCTGATCTATATGTTCTGTAACTGCACGCTTTAAAAGATGAGACAGACGCTGTTGATCAGTGGCGCCTCTAGAGGCCGAACAGCGTCATTACCGCAGATTCTCCAGCGCTGCTGTAATCCCTGATCACGTGAGCACACACACACACACACACACACACGCACGCACGCACGCGGGAGCGCGCTCAGCTCTACTGTATGAGCCACGCGTGAACAATGCGCGCTCAGACTGGAGTCGTTTCAACAGCTCTGGGTGTTTGTGTTGATGATTATCGCTGAACGACCTCCACAATGTGTGACTGGCATCGCGGCTGGTGTTTTTATGTCGTTGTTTCGTCATGGTCTCTCAGAGAAAGGAGGAAGATGTTTTCACTGCTCACTTCAGCCTGTGAGGAGGAAATCTGAAGGATTTTAACGCTCTGTTTCAGTGTGTGTTCGTGTGTGTTCGTGTGTGTTATTGAAGTGATAGCAGCCTGTGATCATGTGCGTGTGTGTGAGATCTGCCGATTCTTTATTTCACTGTCAACCGGATGATCGGAAACTTCACGAGCGTCTGTGGATTATATGATTTATGGAGCCTCATCTGTCATGGATTAAAACACTTGATAGCCTACTGAGGATGAATCGGTTCGGACCGATTATGGATTTAACCCATGAGAAACTATAAAGCAGAAGATTCACATACACGCGATTACATTGGTTTATCTGATCTGATGTTTCAGCACGGATTCTGGGATTAATCGGGATGTTCGGCTGTAATCGGGTGTTCGATTCTGATTGGCTGTAATCGGATGTTCGGCTGTAATCGGCTCTGATTGGCTGTAATCGGATGTTCGGCTGTAATCGGCTCTGATTGGCTGTAATCGGGTGTTCGACTCTGATTGGCTGTAATCGGATGTTCGGCTGTAATCGGCTCTGATCGGGATGTTCGGCTGTAATCGGCTCTGATTGGCTGTAATCGGGATGTTCGGCTCCGGATGATTATGACTACAGCAGCGAACTGTGTGGCGAACGGGGCGAGTTTAGAAGACTGTCATTCCAACCTCTTCTCTCTGGTAAAGACCCTTCGATCTCATTATTCTCTCATATGTCTCATGTATGTCAGTGTGTATCTGGGAAGAAGGCATTATTCCCATAGTGCATCCTGGTGCCATGTGTTCCCCAGGTAAGCCACGCACACGCACCCGGCCATCCATGTGATGTCAGTGTGTATCTGCTTGTGAGGTCATAGGTCAGTGCTTATAGTTCAAAGGTCAATTCTTAAACAAGAAATTGTTACTCCTGACAAAACTCAAGAATGACAGATAATCATATTATATATAGTTATATATCATATATATACCTTTAATATAATATGAGACTGGCTTTTGTGTCGGCGTTTAATCATATTAAACTGTACCTTGTACCTTTGTATTAAATAAATTACTAATTTTCATAATGTAATTAAAATATTTTCTCATTAATTTTCTTAACTTAAAAATGCGAATGTTTAAAGATATTCAGAAACTGTAAGGCTGTGTTGAACTATCAGTGAACTTAAACTTCTCACAGATCTATTGATCATTTCATCTTGTGTTAGTTTGCTTTATGATTACAGTTTTTCTCGATCGTTTACACATTTTCTGTAAGCATGCCTCATACTCTCTGAACTCTACACAAATCAAAAAACACACACAATGAGCAAAACCCCTCAATTCTCCTGCAAAATGAAACTTTACATTCAAAACAAGGTTATTTCTTCTCAAAATGGTATTTTGTTTTCAAATGACACACACAAACCATCACATGAATAGACATGTATAAGAACCAGTTGAACACGGATGTGCTCGATGGAAACACTTCTTCTCCATTCATCATAATGACTTAGGTTCAGTGTTACACTTACTACAGACGGTACATACATAAGTGTGCTGTAAAATATTTGAGAATATTGTTTTTATACTCAGAACACACAAATACACGGTAACAAATATATTTTATTTTTCCCATAAAAACAATGTACACAGTGTACATCCCAACCAACACAAAGTTGCACATCCAGTGGTCTACATACAAAACAACAGAAGAATTGACTGTACAGTTACAGTAAAAGAGCTCACCTGTTGCCCTTTCTGCTAAAGCTCTGTTTGCTAACTGTAAAACTGTGTGACGGTGTTTGCCCATGTGATGAGTCCGTGTGCATATTCGAATGGAAGTGTGTTCCTTGTGAAAACGAGATTTTCTGCATGAAAATTGTGCCAAATGCAGAGAATTGTGTGTAGTGTTTTTAAAAAAAAAGTGTTTTAGAACTGCAGTTTGAGTGTGAAGCATTGTGTCTCAAGTACCAGCATTTGTGTGTAAACAATTGAGAAAAACTGTAATAATTAGTTTCAGGATCTGTTACTGTTATCTGAACATGAACTCTGAAGTCACACTGTTTTTGATGGAAGTACAAGTGTTTTCACTGACTCGTCGCTGTAAATCAAAGGCATGAAGGGATGGTGATGCTTGAATCACAGTATGTGTGTGTGTGTGTGTGTGTGTGTGTGTGTGTGTGTGTGTGTGTTGTTTTCAGCCTGTTGAACCGCTCTGTGTCAATATTGAAGCCAGTCAAACACACGGACATAAGGCAGTGCACATGGAAACTCTTGCCACCGATAGGAAAACAAGACAGCAATGTCTAAAAAAAGTGTTTGAGCTCAAAAAACATGTTCAGCTGCAGAGAGAGAGAGAGAGAGAGAGTGTGTGTGTGTGTGTGTGTGAGAGAGAGAGAGAGAGAGAGTGTGTGTGTGTGTGTGTGTGTGTGTGTGTGTGTGTGTGTGTGTGTGTGTGAGAGAGAGAGAGAGAGAGAGTGTGTGTGAGAGAGAGAGAGAGAGAGAGAGTGAGTGTGTGTGTGTGAGAGAGAGAGAGAGAGAGAGAGAGAGAGAGAGAGAGTGTGAGAGAGAGTGAGAGTGTGTGTGTGAGAGAGAGAGAGAGCGCGCTGAGGAATCTGTTTTTGTTTTAGGAAAGTATTTTGTGAATGTGAGAGAGAGTGTGTTATGTGTGAGTGTATGAGAGTGTGTGTGTGTGTGTGTGTGTGTTTGATAACATCATAACATCAGTGTGATTGAGATGTGATGATACACAGGCTGATCCAGCTGATATTGACGTAGTCTGTGTGTGTGTGTGTGTGTGTGTGTGTCTGCGGGATCTGTCCTCTGGTCCAGCAGGTGAGGATGGAGCGTCTGATCACTAAAGCAGCAGCTCGCTCTCCTCAACACACTCCTGATCTGAGGAATCTTTAACTCTTCAGTAGTGAAGCGATCCTAACAGCACAGATCAAGAGAAAGGCCTCCTCATGTCAGCAGCTCTAGGACTCATGAAAGCTTTAGTGATCAGCTTCATTGATCTTCATCAGCAGCTTCAGACTGTATTCAGGAGCGCTGGTGTTTCGAGTGAGAGATATGTAAGCCTTGCAGTGCCAGCTGTGTGCTATTCTTAGCCTCTGGTGTTCCTGCGCGCCGAGCCTCACGAGGGAATAGCGAAGAAGAATTGGCAGAAGCGCAGGCCGACTGGCAGGACGTGGAGGATGGCGGCGGTTCCGCAGGCGTCTGCTCTGCTTCAAGGTTATATGGGTGTTTCCAGCAGCCGTCTGTTACGTCCCGAATGCAATGACTTCATCTAGAGGGACTGAACTGAATCAATCACAGCGTGTCTTTATCTAGTTCTCCTCCGCT
Organism: Coreius guichenoti; assembly: GCA_039654105.1. Taxonomy (NCBI): domain Eukaryota; kingdom Metazoa; phylum Chordata; class Actinopteri; order Cypriniformes; family Gobionidae; genus Coreius; species Coreius guichenoti. The sequence continues at coordinate 54,414,454 of CM077169.1, read as the reverse complement.
GAAGCGTTAGGAAGGACTGCAGGAGAGAAGCCACTGCGGGACGCTCATTGCACTGACTGATGCTGTAAACTGTAGTCCAGCGTTCTGATGTATATGTGCATTTAAAGCAGGTTGTACTTTCTGAATCAATGCTGAACCCAAATAAGTGATAGAAGATTTGAGGCGATATGCAGTGGCAGGTTGCGTCCGGTTCTGTCCTCTCAGATGATATCAGGTGCTCTGTAAGCTTCATCTGTCACTAAACATTTTGAACATTAGAGGAGCCATCGGCGCTACATCAGATGCTGACCTCAGTTTCTTCAGCTGCTGCTCGTTATGCACTGAGATTGTGTGTTTGGCGAGCACCGTATGCAGCGATAGTGTGACGACACATGCGTTCAGTTTATAATGCCAATCTGACCTGAGAATACAGCGTTTTGTTTCATCCACAGGTCTGTATCCCACTTACACCTTTACTCAACTCAACAAGTCCTTTAAAGTCGGCAAGAAATGGAAATGGTCTTTTCTTCCCAATTGTGACGTACACCGATCAGGCATGACCAGTGACAGGTGTAGTGAATAACACTGATGATCTCTTCATCACCTGTTAGTGGGTGGGATATATTAGGCAGCAAGTGAACATTTTGTCCTCGAAGTTGATGTGTTAGAAGCAGGAAAAATGGGCAAGCGTAAGGATTTGAGCGAGTTTGACAAGGGCCAAATTGTGATGGCTAGACGACTGGGTCAGAGCATCTCCAAAACTGCAGCTCTTGTGGGGTGTTCCCGGTCTGCAGTGGTCAGTATCTATCAAAAGTGCTCCAAGGAAGGAACAGTGGAGAACCGGAGACAGGGTCATGGGCGGCCAAGGCTCATTGATGCACGTGGGGAGCGAAGGCTGGCCCGTGTGGTCCGATCAAACAGACGAGCTACTGGAGCTCAAATTGCTCAAGAAATTAATGCTGGTTCTGATAGAAAGGTGTCAGAACACTAGGGGTGTAACGATATTCAAACCGAACCGAAAAACCGCGATACTCTCATGTCGAACCGAACGCGCCCCGCCCCGCCCCAGCTCTCACTTCACCTTAGGCCACAAAATTATTTTTTTCTTCCTTGACATTTGATTAAATAGTAATTAGTACACTTTTAACAGCTAATAAGAGCTGTATTTTAACTAAATATTATTATTATTATAATATTATTTACTAAATATACACTAACTTTTGTCTTCCAAGTGCATGTCACGTGACTTGGCTGATTGCTCATGGTAGAAGGACAGAGAGCCAGGTTGGATAAATGCTACCTTGGAGTCCCAGCAACATCGTCATTTTCGTAGCTTGTTACAAAATAAATCTCTCTCACCTCAGAAAACCGCTTTCCTGATCCTGTCCTGTCAGCCGTTACACTGCGCTCGTAGCACACACTCTTCATTACATGCGCAAATGCGGCGGCGCGCGCTGTATATCACTTCATAAAGCGCAAGAGAAACTATGACTAATGTTACGTTGTCAATTAGTAAGTCATGAAATAAAAGTAAAGTACCAATAAATCCCGTAACTGGTTTGACGTGTGTGAGCTGGGAAGGCATGCAGATGTGATTGTTCATTCTGATCATCAGGAACAGTGTGTATGATTCATTAACAGGTCATGATGTATTGTGTATTCGCCATGGTAACTGTTGTTTCCATAACCCCAAAATGCCACTTTATTTTCACTTTTTTATTTTGTTTATTTTTAAATTAGTACGGTGGCTACTTTATTGTATTAACAAAAACTGCTATTTAATAGCTCTACCTTATAGGTCTATTTATTCATCCGTATTAGTCATATTCATACAATTTATGTGTTTAAGTAGGCTAAAGTGGGACATTACTTGTGTGTGTCATCAGTTTTTATGAAATAAATTTGCTTGTTTTTTAAAAAAAAACATTATGGTAAATGGTAAAATGAGTAGTTTATTTCTGACTAGTCTACAGTGGAGGCATTTACTTCATTTTAGTTTACTCAGGTATGCTAACTGCTCTAAAGAAAACATGAAGCCAATGTATAAAGTTAATAAAGATAAAGTTAATAAGTTTAATTGTTGTTGTTGTTATTATTAAGGTAAAAGTGAATCTAGTGTTATTATTGCTGGTGCCCTGCCATGAACCCTGACCCACAGCAAACAGAACCAAACCAAACCGTGGCTCCAAAACCGTGATATGAACCGAACCGTGGCATTGGTGTATCGTTACACCCCTACAGTGTAGCAGTTTGTTGCGTATGGGGCTGCATAGCCGCAGACCAGTCAGGGTGCCCATGCTGACCCCTGTCCACCGCCGAAAGCACCAACAGTGGCACGTGAGCATCAGAACTGGACCACGGAGCAATGGAAGAAGGTGGCCTGGTCTGAGGAATCACGTTTTCTTTTACATCACGTGGATGGCCGGGTGCGTGTGTGTGGCTCACCTGGAGAACACATGGCACCAGGATGCACTATGGGAAGAAGGCAAGCCGGCGGAGGCAGTGTGATGCTTTGGGCAATGTTCTGCTGGGAAACCTTGGGTCCTGCCATGCATGTGGATGTTACTTTGACACGTACCACCTACCTAAGCATTGTTGCAGACCATGTACACCCTTTCATGGAAACGGTATTCCCTGGTGGCTGTGGCTCTTTCAGCAGGATAATGCTCCTGCCACAAAGCACAAATGGTTCAGGAATGGATTGAGGAGCACAACGAGTTTGAGGTGTTGACTTGGCCTCCAAATTCCCCAGATCTCAATCCAATCGAGCATCTGTGGGATGTGCTGAACAAACAAGTCCGATCCATGGAGGCCCCACCTCGCAACTTACAGGACTTAAAGGATCTGCTGCTAACATCTTGGTGCCAGATACCACAGCACACCTTTAGGGGTCTAGTGGAGTCCATGCCTCGACGGGTCAGCAAAAGGGGGACCAACACAATATTAGGAAGGTGGTCATAATGTTATTCCTCATCGGTGTATATCTAAATGTGTGCGTTCTTGAGTTGCCAAGGTCATGGATTCAATTCCCAGGGAATGCATGAACTGCAAAGATGCACACTTTGAATGCAATGTAAGTCGCTTTGGATAAAAGCATCTGCCAAAAACATTATGAGGGTACATAGTAGAGCTGTGTGATTAATCGTTAAAAGATGGAGATCTCGATTCAAACACAAACGTGATCTTATTCCTAAATGACAGTGATTCAGCTCTATCTATTAAACCTTTGACCGTCTGATCACAGCGAACATTCAGATCTGCGTTCTGATCCAGAGAGAGCTGTTGTCATGTGTAGATGAAACAGCTTCACAAACAGTCTTCAACACACAGGATCATTATTTCTGTCTTACAATCATTCATATTATCACAGAAGTGCTGGATAAAACTTTATAGTTCAGATATAAACACTGATGTCTGTGGTAAGTAACTTGACGCTTCAAGTAAAGATTTTATCAATTTAATCGTTACACTCATTACATTTCATTGTGACTGTTAAAAAATTGTCGTTGAATCATTCATTCAAGAGATTCATTCAAAAACACTGATTCATCCAGTAATGAAACAAGTGAAGTCTTTGAGCGAGTCATTGAATCATTCATTCAAGAGATTCGTTCAATAACACTGATTCATCCAGTAATGAAACGAGTGAAGTCTTTATGAGCGAGTCGTTGAATCATTCATTCAAGAGATTCATTCAAAACCGCTGATTCATCCAGTAATGAAACGAGTGAAGTCTTTATGAGCGAGTCATTGAATCATTCACTCAAGAGATTCATTCAAAACCGCTGATTCATCCAGTAATGAAACGAGTGAAGTCTTTATGAGCGAGTCATTGAATCATTCACTCAAGAGATTCGTTCAAAACCGCTGATTAATCCAGTAATGAAACGAGTGAAGTCTTTATGAGCGAGTCATTGAATCATTCACTCAAGAGATTCATTCAAAACCGCTGATTAATCCAGTAATGAAACGAGTGAAGTCTTTATGAGCGAGTCATTGAATCATTCACTCAAGAGATTCATTCAAAACCGCTGATTCATCCAGTAATGAAACGAGTGAAGTCTTTATGAGCGAGTCATTGAATCATTCACTCAAGAGATTCGTTCAAAACCGCTGATTAATCCAGTAATGAAACGAGTGAAGTCTTTATGAGCGAGTCATTGAATCATTCACTCAAGAGATTCATTCAAAACCGCTGATTCATCCAGTAATGAAACGAGTGAAGTCTTTATGAGCGAGTCATTGAATCATTCACTCAAGAGATTCATTCAAAACCGCTGATTCATCCAGTAATGAAACGAGTGAAGTCTTTATGAGTGAGTCGTTGAATCATTCATTCAAGAGATTCATTCAAAACCGCTGATTCATCCAGTAATGAAACGAGTGAAGTCTTTATGAGCGAGTCGTTGAATCATTCATTCAAGAGATTCATTCAAAACCGCTGATTCATCCAGTAATGCAACGAGTGAAGTCTTTATGAGCGAGTCATTGAATCATTCACTCAAGAGATTCATTCAAAAACACTGATTCTTCCAGCAATGAAACAAGTGAAGTCTTTGAGCGAGTCCTTGAATCATTCATTCAAGAGATTCATTCAAAAACACTGATTCATCCAGTAATGAAACGAGTGAAGTCTTTATGAGTGAGTCATTGAATCATTCACTCGAGATTCGTTCAAAAACACTGATTCTTCCAGCAATGAAACAAGTGAAGTCTTTATGAGTGAGTCATTGAATCATTCATTCAAGAGATTCATTCAAAAACACTGATTCATCCAGTAATGAAACAAGTGAAGTCTTTGAGCGAGTCATTGAATCATTCACTCAAGAGATTCGTTCAAAAACACTGATTCATCCAGTAATGAAACGAGTGAAGTCTTTATGAGCGAGTCATTGAATCATTCATTCAAAACGTAAAAAAAAAAAAGGTACTAATTTAAATTTAAGATGTTCTTCTCAACGTATCCAGAATCATGCAGCTCTAGTAATGATTGTGAGATGGGCAGTTATAAATGAAAAGGCTAAAGCAGGCGATCATGAACAGCGAGACGCTGAAGTCAGGTCGATCCAGGGTTCGCTGTACAGCCACACATCAGATTCTGTTGGTGTTTTCCGGTGCAGAGTGTGTGAAACTCTGAGCCGGTGTGAATCGCATCTCTTTAAGTCATGTGCAGTCAATAGAAAAGCCCCGCAAACAGCTGTAACCCTGGAGACAGAATCCTGGAAATGGAATAAGTTGCAGAAGTCCTACAGATGTTGTATGTTGCCTAGCAACTGTTTTGACTTCCCTCTCTTTCCCGCTCCTGTCAGACTTAATTAAATCGCACAGGCGACGAGCTTTGGTTTATTTATCTGTCTGTTAATAATCCAGCATAAACAGGGTTCGGTGTTTGGAAGCGA